>VDFB02334066.1:0-25393 GCA_007258455.2 Sequoia sempervirens | reverse complement strand
TACTCCACTCTTTCCTGCAGCATCTTCCCCTATAGCAGTTTCTCTTGCAGCAATGCTTGTTGCCACTACAGTATCACTATCATCTTCTTCTGTTGAGTTTGAATCCTCTAGACAGGTTAGAAAGAGGAAGGCCATGAAAGTATCTCCTGCAACTGTTACTTTTGAAACATTGCCAAAAAGAGCTTCATCAAGGAAATAGCATAAAGTTACCTCAACCCCCGTTCAACCTGAAATTATAGTAATTTTTGAGGAATTTGAAGAATTCAGTCATGATGTTTCTCAGAATGTATCTAAGAATGTTCCAAAAAGTCCATCAGTTATTCCTGGGAAAGTGCAAACTGAGACAGTGGAAGTTGAAGAAGCACAACATGGTAGTGGTAACAGAAGGGGGATGTCAAGTCTTGATGACTTGGCTGAAGCGGCTAGGAAAGTTTCAGAAGAAACACAATCTCTTCATGCATAGCAAAAGGAATCCTTCCTACATCAAGAGGAAGAATAGCTTGGGCAGTCTGAAGTGTCCAATGAAACCCCATTACCCCCTGCACCTTGCCGAGCAATGGTTGTTTATAAAAGAACATTGTTGATTGAATATTTGGAATATCTTAGGACTACATGGCAGCCTATTACATTTCAAACTTTGAGTTTCCACCATTTAGCTAAAACTGAAATTCAACAAAGTCTTTGGGAGGAAGAAAAGAAGAAATTGAAAAGAGAAATTGAAAGGCAAAAATAGGAAATTCAATAAATGAAAGAGAAAATGGATGAAATGATGAAGATAACTGGTAAAATTATGGAGTGTAGACCACTTCCTAGGGTATATGCTATGTGCCTTAAAGAGAAATTTCTTTGGTTTCAATTGATGAGAATTTTAAGAAATTTAGACCTTGTTATTCACACAGCCAAGGAATTTTATGATGCATATCAGGTAGCACCCAGCTGGCTGAAAAATTCCTTATGTGAGTTTTATTTGCATGGTTTGATAATTCCCTCTGAAACAGAGTGGAATCCACTTCTCTATATTGGTGACATTCATCTGAGGTCACTCATGTCTTGGGCAGCTAATGAAACTAACTATGGAAGACAATTAGAGGCTTATGAAGAGGTTGAAAGGAATGAACCTATTCCACTCCGACCTGAAAGCTCAGATCCCCACACAGTTCTGAGAACTTGGCTTATTGTTGCATATGGATTAAATGATCAGACAAAAAGAATGAAAATATTTGATATCAGGAAGCAGGTGTATGATGAGTTCAAAGACCAACCATATCTATTTTGGAAGCTTTCATCTTCTAGAATTGAAACAAGATGGGAAAAACTAAATGTTGGTTTGAGGAAATCTGAGCCTCATAGCCCTTTGAACTTTAAAATAGCCATTTTGACCTCCAGTTTTAATGTGGCCACTTTACCCTTATTGGGCTACAGATGTTAATGAGGATATATAAATCCGCAGGTATGAGAGATGCCAAAATTTGAGAGGTTTCTACTACAAATTTGGAACTTCATTACAGGGCCATACTACTCCTACTGATTTCAGAGAAACAACTCGAAAGCTTAATGTTGGAGGACCATCATTAGGATAAGTAGGGGGAAAATGATGATCTTGAAATATGCTCATAATTTGAATATTATGATGTATTTTTAATACCCTTACTCTTATTGCTAATGGTTGTTTTAACTCTTTGATTAAAGACTCTTTATCTAAAATTGGGTAGTATCCTGTAGCAATACATTCCTATATTCCTATAGCTTAACATCTCTGTGTTTGTATTAATTACCCTGTTTGACCTCTCGAATGACTGATATAATGTATGTGGTTTTTGGATAATGAAATGGATTTAATATGTGATTAATGAATGTGTATCGTGTTATCTGCCACACATGCTTTCTTTCACTTTTGTCGCCATGTGCATCGCAGGTTGTTGAAGGGAGCATGAACGAGTCAAAGCGTAGCAGATCTTGGCCTTGCAGTAAAGTCCATTTCCAACACGGCATCGAGGAAGTTGTTCTAGCAAAGACTCTCTGACCGGGTCATTGGGAGGAAATCTAAATGATCATTAATCTAGGAAGAGTGGAATACTAAATTCTCTCTGAATCGTGTTGAACAAATATGCTTTCATTTATGAGAAGTTTGTTCCTCAGTTTCAGGATGCACTTATGTCCATGTCTTTCTCTGTTAGATTTAGGTAGTTAGTTTCTTTTCTAATATAAATAATTTCTCCTCCTGCGCGAGTGAGAAACAAGGTGTGTAAGAGTTAGTATTATAATAAGAGAAAGTGTTTTGTGTTAGTTTTCTTATAAGAAAAATAATCAATGTATATGATTCCAAGTTTATGAATAAAATCTTATGAAGTTTTGAGTTTAATTCTTGCATAAACTAGTTGATGCTTGGTAAGGGGGCCCACTTAGTGAGTATCTGTAGTTAGTTATTTATCTCCTGTTGATTATAAGTTAGATTTCATTCTTGAAAGTTTTAGTGCAAACTCAGTCTTACATTGTTCTTGCAGCATTAGGAATCCATCCCTGTGTTTGTTCTTGCAGCATAAGGCCAATTCATAGTTTGTTTCTTAGTAATAGTTGTCATGATTTTTGATTTGATTAAGTTATGCTTAAGTTAAGAAGACTTTACATTACATTCCTGCAGCATAAGTAGAATTCCTTCTAAGCATTTTTTTCTGGTAAATTGTGACTGAAACTAGTTCTTAGTGCACATATAGTGCCACTCCATTTCAAGTATACGTTCCCTGGTTTGATAATGTAAATGAACAACCACAAGAAGATGTTAGTCTCCTGTTGGAATGTCCAATTCCTAGGTTAGGATTTTCCATGACTTTTATATCCTTTTGTGGAACTGATCAGGTGGCTCCCTTATGCTTCGATTCTTCATGGATCAAGCATAATTTAGCCCATACTAGTATCCTCGCATCGACATTCTGGCGCTAGGAGGAGGGAAAATCGATCAGTTAACCATCTTTTAGCTTGAATTCCATGTTCATGTTGTTTTGTAGGTTGTAGTGATGCTCAAACCACAAACAACAATGCTATTAAGCAATTTTATATAGCAACATGTATTTAATTGGCTGATGTGCATTTAAATATAGTGACGTGCATTTAAATTTAAAATATCGTGAAATGCAAATGGCAATGCAAAAATTCACCAGTCCAATGCTTTCAAATTTCAAATAGCGATGCATTCCTTAACAACAATGCCCATTAAAATAGTGACACAATCATTCTCACTGGTCTTGTTGTAGAGCGACACTCGTTTTCACTGGAGCGACGACCACATCTCAAATTGTGATGCCATCATGTGCAGTGACGCTCAACCAGGGTAAGAAAATTTATGCTATTTTTTTGACATGTGACTTAATTTTAGGGTTGTAATGGTTTCGAGTCAATTTAACACTTTTCTTGATTTCAAAATGATCGAAAAAACAAACATTCACGATCCAAATTTCAAACACTTTGGCTCAAATATGGACTTCTTGAGATAGCCTTGATTTTACTCCTTGTCCTAAGGATTCCTTAGCTACTTCCAAATATCTTGACATTAATCTCAAACCCATATTTACTAGAGACAACATAGGAAATTATGGCTTTACCCTCATGATTTTTATGAAATGGACATTGTGAAAGTTATGATGTTTTTGACATCAACATCTAGTTTGGAAACATAATCAAAGATAAGTGTTTGTGGTAAAATCAATTCACTTAAGCAAAGATAAATTGAAAAATTAACACCACATGACTATGTGGAGACTGATTGCTCCCATTGAACAACCTGATCTTCTAGGTGCTATAATTCAACCAAAATTTGAACTCATAAATGGTGAACAAACAGATCCAATTAACAGTTTGAGAACCTCCACTTTTTAAAACAAGGAAACGAACTCATAGTGGAGAAACACAACCATTTTAGATGAAGAGGAACACACTGATATTGAGGTTGGAAGGCCCCTATTACCACCACCTGCATGGCAATAAATATCTTCCTTTCTTCCATAATTTGAAACTGTTTCCACATGATCTCACGAAAAATTAGGATTCCTAAGCCAGAGTATACAAGTCCTCATTTTAGACTTAGGAATCTTACTCCAAAGCTCTTAAGAAACACCTTTGAGCAGTTCACAAAAAAAAAAAAAAATTGGTAGAAAAATTTTATAGACATGCTTCAAGGTATAGTTCAAAATTGTTTGTATTCTTTTGGAGTCAAAATCCTGGGATTTTTCATGATACCCAACTCCTCTAAATGATTCATCAAATAGTCAAAATTTATAGGCGAAAATATCCTACACTCTATTTCAAATGTAGGAATCGTAGAAGAAGATATAATCAAAAGTGGGCTTCCATATTTTACCGCAACCATTACACTTTGTTGAGGAACTTTTATGCCCGAGCTAGGAGAGCCAAATAGGTTTGAACATTCCCATCAGTCCTCTCATTTTTTAGGATTTGAACATTTTAGAGGTCTAGCATTATTCTCATTACCTTGGTCTTGTCACAATAAAGGTTCACTATAGGTCAACATTGGGTCCAACATTTCACTCACCCCTTCATCAAAATTCCATCCTTCACCTCATCTATCTTTGCAAAATTTCAAAATACACCAACACTTTGGGACTTAAACATCAAACCAACTTGCTACCTTGGCTACTTTGTATGTGAAATGTATCCTTTTACACGCACTTAGTTGAGATAGTTATCATCTTTTAAATATCTTATCTTGAAGGTCACAAGTATACCCTAAAGATTTCTAAGTTCATTAGATCATCCTTTATTCCAACATCAAAACATCAAACTCAAGTCAAAAGTGTAGTCCCAAAACTCTTGCAAAGATTACCTCCCACATCACCCATCTTTTCATACCACATTATCATCATTTATCCAAAAAGACTTAGAGCATCCCTTTTACCTAGTTTTGAGTCAACTAGAGAGTTCAAACATTACAAAACTCAACACAACTCTCCCATAGCTGACACCAAATTTATGGTAAAGACAAGATCACAACACAAGAGAATCATGGAGAAAGAAAAAGTTACATTTACCTCAAGTGATCCAAATCCTTTAGAACTTGATCCTAGAAGTCATGTTACACCATCACAACAACCATCATCTCCTTCAGGACCATACGAAATGAAAGACATCACAAATAACCCATTTGATCTCACTAGAGAAGAACTTTCTGAACATCTACATTCTGAAAGTGTAGCTCCTATCTCTCTGACATTTGTAGCATAGAGTTTAACCCAAGACTTCACAACTCCATCACAAGGGCTAAGTAAAGCGTACATACCTAGTCTTGCAATCAGCCTTGCTAAATATTTTGGTCACACCTTACCATTTGAAAGTAGTACACTTGTGGGTACTCTTGAAACTAATCCTCCACCTCCCACCACCATTTGGAAACCTACCTTTGGTGCTCCTCCCATTCTTGAAGATACAAAATAGCTACACACTCTACTTGAACTTCACTATTCCACCACTACTTTGACATTTTGGGGAAACCCTTCTTCAACCACACCCATGAGTACCACAAGTATTCCTACTATCACACAGAGTGATACAACCCAAAAATATCAAAACAACACACTAGGGCATGTCAATACCATATCACAAAATCAACCCTCAATGCAAATAGGGACATCTTTATCCAACCCTCTAGTGGGTTCATCCATTCCATCTACCGTTATTACATCATCCACTATCAATCCATCTCAAGGCAATCCTTTGGTTACACGTTCTATCAATCTTGGGAATACCTTGATCACGAACCCTTTGTTTACATATTTTGCACAAGGCAATCCTCAAAACATAAGACAAGGGGATATTTTCAATCAGTGGACTCAAGGTCCTATTGTGTCATTTCCATTGCAAAATTTAACAAAATCATCTTTTCCAACAACTCCTTTTTATATGTCAAATCAATTAGGACCTCAAACATACATTCCTCCACCTCAATCTACCATATTGCAAGGAATGTTAAACCAAGGGAATCCTCCATATTTCACTAGAAATCAACTAACCATTCAAAACATCAATGTCCCTATTTATTCATAGATGTCTCAACAACCACTTGATCCCACATTGAAAGCACATGCCTTATCTTTATAGAAATCCCAACAAACTTATCAACAAGCCATGCAACAACAACAACAAACAACTTTAGCACAACAACAACAAAAAGCACAAGCATCCTTAGCATCTCAACAATTAGCCTTAGCACAAAAAAAACATCAAGCTCAACAAGCAACCTTAGCACAACAACAACAACAACAAGCTCAATAAGTAGCCCTAGCATAACAACAACAGCAACAACAAGTGTCCATTGCCTAGCAAGCTCAACAAGTAGCCTTAGTAGAACAACAAGCCACACAACAACAACAAACACAACAAGAAGCTTTATTAGCACAACAACAACAACAGGCCCAACAACAAGCCCTAGTGGCACAACAACAACAAGCCTTACTAGCCCAACAATACGCCCAAAAAAATAAGGTTCCTATTTTCCTCATATAAACATCGTCAATCCAAACATATCAGGAACATATTCATCACCTTCACAAAATATCATGCCTTCATACACTCCATATAATTCATCTCTCATCCCACCATATCTTCTTCCACCCAATCCACAAGACGATCTAGCATCAGTACAATTGAAAGCACTTTCGCAAGAAATGTAGGACCTTCGCATGGGCAAGACAAAGAAGCCTCATACACAGAACTTGTGTCCTTACCCATTTGATCAAAACATAGCAGTGATACCATTCCCCCTTGGTTTTGAAATCCCCAAGTTTCATAAATACAAAGGGAGAGGAAGTTTTGTTGACCATATCAAAGAATTTAGCATCATGTGCATGGAAGTGGCTTATAATGATTCATATCTAATGCTCTTCTTTCCTCGAAGTTTAATAGGTACTGCTATGGATTGGTTCTCTCATTTTCCTCCTGGTATCAAAACTTTTCAAGAAATCACTAACAAATTCATTGATCACTTCTCCTTCAATCTTGACATGGGCATTAGTCTAGAAGAGTTGTACACTCTCAAACAAAATCCAAGAGAAACCTTTGCTAATTTCTTACAATGATGGAGACAAAAAGTTAGCAAAAGAAAGTGGCCTCTTCTTGATGAACAACAAGTGGGAATCATTATATCCAACCTAGATCCACATCTATCATTCCACTTGAAAATGCAATGTATCACATCATATGATGAGCTTGTTCCAAGAGCCCTTACACTAGTAGAATTTGGCAAATAAATGACTAATTTGGTCATCAAGTAAAATCACAACTAAATGACTAAATAAATGACTAATATCAAACAAATAAAAATGACTAAATAAATGACTATTACTCCTCTATTCTTTTTTCTTTTGAATTTGATCATAATCCAAAGAGCTTAAGCCCCCCTCATGGGACCCCTACCTAATCGGGCCATTTGGCCACCTAGGTTTTTTGGTGCACCAAAAATACCTATTGTGTGAAAGGAATTGCCTCTCAGTGCAATCTTAAGGCCTTCGCATATTTTATAAAAAAAATTAACATTTACATTCTTTAACTTTTATTACTCATTATGTTAATGAATCATTAATGTTTTTAACTATGATTTGAAGCTAGTTTGATAAAGATGACTAAATTCTTAATTAAAGTGGATAATTAAAAAAAAAATTGAATTGAGGGAGCGGGTGGTATTATAATATAATATAATAATAATATATTATTATTATATAATATAATTATTATATTATTATAATATAATTTAATATAATATTTATATTATATAATATTATAATATTATATAATATAATATTATATTTATATTATATTATATTATATTATATTATAATATAACATAATATAATATAATATTATATTATATTATTAATATTATATAATATATGTAATAATATCTATTGTATAAAATATAGAGATTTATATATCATAATTTATTTAATTTTTCACCCTAATGGTTGGGCATAATGGGTGGGCAAATCTTGGCCATAATTTTCAAATAGCCCACCATAATTTTCATTTTATTATTCACACTAAATGTTGAATGGGGTTGGGGTGGGGAAGTGATTGAATGGAGGGGGAATAGGAAGCACATTTGAAGAAAGCTAAAGCTCCTAGTGATTGAACAAAGGGGTTGATAGTTTCCTACTAATGTGCCAGGAGGTTGAATCATTTGTTTCTCTATCCTGATGATGGATCACTGAGTGTGATCTGAAATGTTGATGAAAAAAGACTACCACATAATCAAATCCAGAAGCAATTAGATTTAAATTCATATGGATTGTGGAAATCTAATTACATTGATTCTAGGTTGCGGCTGGGAGAGGTACCCTACAAAACTAATGGGGCTCGCGTTTAAAGAAGGTTCTCTTCTCGTTGTCGTCTTCCAAAGCCATTTTTCTCAGGGATTCTAAAAACCTCGTCGAAACCTTATTTTTAGGCTATAGCTCGACAAATTAGAGAAGTGAAAGGTCAAAACAAGCAAGGAAGAGTTTGGAGGAGCCAAAAGCAATAGCGACGGGGAAAGCAACAAAATCCAGAGGTAAAGGATGCCATAATGTTAAAACCTAAATGTGCTCAGTATTAGGATCTTGGCCATAATTTTCAAGGATTCCCTAATGTTAAAACCTCAATGTGCTCAATATTAGGATCTTGGCCGTAATTTTCATTTTAAAAACATACTCTAAAACCCTCGTCGACAAGGACTCACTAGGTGAAGAATGACTATTTTTCCTTGAAAAATGACTATTCATATGGGTAGAACATGCCCATCATTGTACTCTGCTATAGCACATATGTAGATTATCTCTTCCTAGTAACTACCATGGCAACAATTCTCACTGTAGTATGCTCCTTGTCTCAGCCATACATCTCTATTTATAACTTCTTTTTTGTTTTTCAAACACAACTATTGGACATGCTTTTGGAACAGAAATATGGAGGATCTGAAGAGTTGCTTCATGGAGAGTTTTAGTTTTCCTTCATATATTTCTTGGTATGCATGTTTTTGTGGATCATCTTCCTAATGTGCTTTCTTGGTATGTATGTTTTTGTGGGTCATTTGCCTAATGTTTTGTAGTACCCCTCCAGTTACTACTATGTGATTCAGTTTGTTTGTGTTCGTTTGCTAGTCATGTAGCTATTTCAGATACTATATTGTATTGTTTCTAGTTACAACACTGATGTTATGTTAATTTTTAAACTCTGTGGATGATTTATTGGATATGTTGTTTATGAGTCTTAATTTGGTTATTATGATGTGATTGATGTTTATGATTTAATGATGCATGTCAGTCCTGGTGAAGAAGACAACATAGCACTACTCACTTGTGAGTATCCTGTTGCATTGTGATTCTTCTTCACGGTGTGTTTTCCAATATATGATGATATGTTTAACATTGATATTTTCTGCAGATACAGGTACCGGGTATCGGCTCCACCTACTTGTCAGGTCTGAGCGTACCCTAATCCAATAAAATCATGTTGATTTGGAGATAGTGTTTGGTCCTTGTTTAACCATCGTTCTTCACTGAACAAGTATCTATTTGCCACCTATTGTCATTTGCCATTTTGTCTTGTCATGTCATTTTTTATTTGTGTTATTTAATTTAAAAATTAATTACTGTTTGAATAGTTAAATGGCTAAATTGTTAATATATTTATTTAAAAGAGAATGTGAAAATTGTGAAAAGGAATTTCTTTAAAAGTAATTAATGAGTTACTTGTACAAATATAATTTAAGTGAAATGCAAGTAATTTTTAAAGAGTTGATTTTGAAAAGTTAAAATATTTGAAATATGACCTGAAGGAAAATATCTTTGATATTTAATGTTTTTAACTGCATGAGAAATTTGAGGAATGCATGTTTACAAACAGTAAGTTGTGACTTGAGATAAGGAATTGCATTAATAAGCCTTTAGGGGTTGCATTTTGATGCACGACATTGCTCGGGAAGAATGATCATGGCAGTAGCTTTGAGAAAAAATTTTGCACAGCAGTATTCTTGGAAGAGAAAACTTCTTTGCAGTATTTTGATTTTGGAAAAAGATTTGGTTGGATATTGCTGAAATCTTCATCAGAGTCTTGGGTGACTCGAACAGAAATAACAGGTGCTTTATTTTTCAATCTGTATTTTATATTAAAAAAATATTTTTATCACTGTGTGTGAATTTAATTGAAGCAAATTATTTAGTCTACAAAATTTGTTTGGTCTTCTATGTAGTGTATATTGGCTATGGGTAGTTTCACCCTTCGCATGCTTTTCTTTCTTTCCTTGATTCAACGGTTATAAACTACAAACCTTAGCATATGCTTTATTCATTGCATGGACATAATTTACTATGGAGTACAATCCTCATGGGTGTCCCTGTTGAATGGAGAATTTGCATGTTTTCAAGTCTCTATCTGTTACCTTTATTCTGTCTAAGTCGTGGGAATTGATGTCAAGAAAACAGTGTTTTGATAAGTTTGTACCCTGTCTTATGCATCGTTTAGGTTCCTTCTTAATTATGGCGTTGAACTCCCATCTTGTCATGATAGTTTGGGTGCTAGAAAAATGTTGTAGAGTTTGGATTTATATTTGCAATACTATTGGATGTGAATCAAACAGCGAACATGAGATAGTTGAATACAACTATAGCGCCCTTTAAACCTATGTTTGTTCTTTCTTTATTGGTGTTGAGTCGCCATTGAAATCTCCATAAGGATATTAGAAAGTAGATATAGTTGGAAATAAAAGAAAATTTGCTTGATGTAATGTGAAAAGGTTGTGATAGTACGCAGGAATCGCGTCGTCCATAGTGTATGTTTCCCATTTTATACTCACTAAGGTTATAATTCTTCTGTTAGAATGCCATGAAACCGACGGTTAGTAGGGTGCAATCATTCTAGTTTTAGCATTACCCATCAAATGTACTTTTTAAACCCTACCTTTCAAAACTCTATAGAATCAGCCTATGTTCTTTTAGATTTGGCCTTGTTCTCTATTTTCAATAGTCTGTTCCCTTGCTCTGTCATTAATTGTTGGGTATCGGCCTTTGTACAGTTGAAAGCAGCCTTTCTCACCATCGCTTCAATGAAACAATCAGCTAGAATCATTACTTAGCCAATACGCTTATTCACTTATCTCTTTAATTTTTGGTCTTTACCTGAAGAAAGCGTCGGCCTAAAACTTGGCATGAGACTCTTTAGTTAGACCAACTTGGAAGTGATAAATTAGGATTAAACTCCAGATTGAATTTTTGACAGGTGGACCTTGATATAGATCAACTGCGTCCCTTTTTTAATGGCATTTAATTAAATGCCAGCAAAATAAATAGTAAACTGCAGCTCTAATTTGAATAACCTCCTATCTCTTTCTGGCGATAACTTATTTAAATTGCCAGCACATGAAACTCATTGGTTCAATTTTCTTATTATTGTATTTATCGTTATTTTCCCATATATTGGGCAATTTGCACTTTAATATCCATATCTTCACCTGTGTATACGGTGATTACCTTCTAATATTTCTTTAAAATTCATAGTTACAGATTATAATTATTCTGTAGAAACCATAAAGGTTGTTGCAGACCACATTAATGCTTTTGTGGCATTGAAACCGAATCAAATGTAATTAAGATTGGGCGGAACTGTGTTAGCGGAATTGTGTTAACGGAATTGTGTTAACGAAACTGTGTTAGCAGAATTGTGAGTTAATGGACTATTTGTTAGCGAATCGGTATGCGTTAACGAACCTATGTGTTAACAAACTATGTGTTAGCAAACTCGTATGTGTTACCTAACAATACTAGTTCTTTTCCTTGTATGAATTTGTGCTTACAAATATATCTCTTTATAAATTAATCTGTATGTCACCTTACGATTTTAGTTAACCGGCGCCTTGGTCAAATTACAGTAGGCAGCGTCCCTTCATCTATCATTATCTTATAATTTATTTACTTACCTGTAGCTTTTGTGTGATGATGGAGTTATTGGTTATAAGATTGCTAAATGTAAACTTTTGTTTCTTTTAGCTTGACGCCATGCAATCGTTAACAGATAAGTTGCACTTACCAGTTCATTCTGGGATTATCCATGCATAGTATTTATAAATGTTCTATTTATCTCTAATTTTAACCACCAAATTCTGTCATTGTAATTGGTAGTTGGACTTCCAAACAATGCGCCATCCGTACTCCTTGTATTCAGGAATTAACTGATGGTTTGCATGCATATTTTTATAATTGAAATCATTGCCAACTTAAGTTAACTTGCGCCACTGTAATAGTTAAAATATATATATATATATATATATATATTTGAAACCGAACTATTCATGTGAATTTCTGAAGGATTCTCCATGCTTTTCAATTGAAGTGTATATCACTGTCTCCCCATTCCAGTGTTCTATCGAATTTCCAAGCTTATAAATGAGATCTATTATTTTGGTTGTATTATGTAAATACGTATTGTCATAGAGGGATCCCTGTTAAATTCTTATGGGCGCTACATGAAACATCCCTTATTCTATTTAAATTTCTGATAGATAATTTAATTTGGCTATATGTCTTTCATGCAAGCATACGCCTGTAGGAGTTAACTTCTTCTTACCAGTTTTATGTGTGGTGATTAACTAATAAAAAAAAAAAAAATTAAAATAATAAAATAGACAATGTATGTTCTCTTTGAAATTGTCATCAGTATCCCATATTAATCATAATCTGGTATCTCAACCAATATATATATATATATATATATATATATATATAAATCTATATGAATATATGTATTTACATATGTTAATGTACATGTAATGTAGCTTTCCTATTATTCGTTTGCCTTACTGAAAGAGTTTATCATATCGGTGTGTTGTCAAAAACATTGAAGTAATTTTAGTCTACTTAATTTTTTATGAATGAATTTAGTTTGTTTATATGTAAATAAATATGGCTCTTTATTATGTGAATAAATGGATTAATGTTTTAATTTAGTCTGTTATTATTGAATCGGTGTCAAGAAGAGTTTTCGTGAAAGAGTATTATATTTATGTTAGGGAATCTTGATGGATAATTCGATTGATCTATTTAAATTATAAAATTTTGATGGTTGCTTATGACAAGTAGATATATTTCTATTGATATTTTAAGAGTGTACTTCCCTGTTATTGAATTTCTTAATTTTCCAGAAGCTAGGGAATGAATTTGCATAATAAAGCGCATAATGCTTGTATTTTGTTGTTCAGTTGCAATGACTTGATTGGAAACTTAGCCATGCACATTATGTTTACGCATTGGAGGAATTTGTTCATTCTATGGTCTTGTCATGATTGTGATGGGTATATTCATGATTTTGCTATATGTGCATGATGGCTATCTTATGTTGTTATCAGTAAGTTATGTTATTGTATGCAGGAAGAGTGGCTTTCGATAGGGGCCAGAACCCAAAGTGGTGGCCAGGGTAACCTATCGGAAGATATTAATTCAGTGAAAATATTAATAATTGTACTTGGGATTCATTAATTAAATTCAGATAAATAAATGCCTCACCTAGTGCCTTAATGCTCATTTAGATTAAGGGTAGGTTGAGAAGGCCTAGAATGGCTTGTCAGCTACCTTGTCTTCCTGAAGGTAATTCGACACCACATGAGTTTGTCTAGGGGCGAGGGAATCGGTAGAGACCTGGGTGACTCTGGAAGAGTGGTAGTCTAGGAAGATTCACCGGGTAACTTAGAACAACTATGTGATGAAACTTTGTCATGATGCATGATTGTAGTCTCTTGTGTAGAGTTATTAAGCTGTTATCATGGTCATCTGGAAACATAAGTTGTGAATACTATAGTTTGATGTGATTATGTCATTATGTGTAGTCAGCCATGTAATGTAATGTATGTTCTTTGTTGTGTGTTTGATTGCCTTGGGTCCTGTCACTATCTCCTAGCATGAAGGGAGTGGACCTTCGGGTTCCACACAGTTGGGTGGAAACCGTGCTACTCATTGGATACTCTTAGATGGCATTATATTTGTAGTAGATTCTTGTTACTTAGATGATCGTGATAGTGGACTGCAAAACACATTCGATGTGGGTATTTGATGTGAGGATGATTACCCTCTTTGTATATTTACCTCATGTTTATGAGTGTACTCTTTGTACCATCATTATGATGTATTGAGATTTATGAGAATCTCACTAGATTTAAATATGTATATATATAACTCAACTGTTTAAGTTTTGAAAAGTGGATTATTCATGAATGTGATTCATACTTGTAATTTATGACTTAGTTGTTATGGTGTGATGTTCTTTATAATAATGTTAAGTAACGTCATTTTGGAATCCTTAAGACATTTGTTTAATCGAATGACATTTAAAAAAAAAAATCTGATAATTCGTTACTTAATACATTGTTTTATGGATTCCTTGGTAAGTCAGTTTTACTCTTCTAGTTTTTTTTGTTTTCAATTACAATTTTTTTTTAATTTATAATGAATTTATTTGTGTATTGAGCAATGTAGATGGGTCAATCACTTGAATCTTTTGGCCAATGAAAAGCTATTTTGTGCCTTATTTTGAGTTGCGAAGAAGTAGTAAGTGTCTTCTTTTTTTTGTATGCAAAACATTCTTTCCCACTGGTTTCTTTTGAATTGGTAGTTGCCAAAGGAATCCATGTATCTATATGATACAAAATTGTAGAAGACCTTGCAAAAATTTGAAAGGTCTGAATGAATTTATATTTTAAAGAAAAATAGAAAGTTAACAATCTTAATGTAGATCATAGTGATCCACATAAAAAGAACTTTGCATTGTCTAATGATTTATATTTTGCATCTCATTTCCAATACTCCAAAATAATACTAGTATAGAATGGACATGAATATTGCCAGGGAGAATTAAGAAACATTGTTAGAGTTTCTCAAACAAAATGGCATAAAATGGCAACATAAAAGTATGAATCGAAAATCATCAACAACCATTGATTGGACCAACCTCAATTAACCAAAAACAAAACTAAGTGATTCTTGTCATACAAGAGATGAGTCCAAGTAAACACATTCATTCAATACGTCTTTTTCCAATTCATTGCAACACACTATAAAAAAATGATTTTTACACTTATCAAAGTAGTGGATCTCATTAGCCAAAGATAAGTTGTCAAATAAGACAAAAAAGCTTAAAATATAGGATCACAAATTTGGTATGAGCCCAACTAGCACTCTATTTTAATTGCAATAAACTTAACACAAATTGCAAACTAAGAATTGAAGTCAATCTGAAATCAAAACAAAAATCTCAAACTGCTAAAATATTTGAAACTGAAGTTGCTGACAATCTAAAAATCTAAAACTGCTAGAAAAACAGAAGTTGAAATCTACAATGTTGAAATCTAATAATAGTGTACCTAGATGTCCATGTCTTAATTCTGGACTGCTAATACTAAAACATAATTCAGATTTGTTGAAATTGGAACAAGAATATTGCTAAAAATACAAGGACTACTGAAAAGCCTATCGACTAGAAGTTGGGAGTGAATATAGTCCATGTCATTTGTCATTGTGATAGTGAGAAGTCACATTAGGTGACTCAGATGAGCAAACACATCATGTAAGGAAGAATTTCTCATGGTTATTGTATAAACTAGAAATATTGTTGCACATGCATTTGAGGATGTCTGAAAAAATTAGAATATTAAGTGCTTGAAGCTCCCACTAATTTTTTTGTATAGCATTTTAATTTTATTTAGCCATTTCAAGATGATCTCCATGAGTAGCCATTACACCCTCATGTATGTTGTTAATGATTACAATCCAAGGGGACCACATGCACAAGGATAAATTTTAATCGTATGATGATACAATTAGATGTCATCAGTAGATGATCAAAAACACACAGGCCAAATCCCACAAATAATAATCCTCTAACCTTAAAAATATGTTTCACAGATATATGTTACCATAAGATAGAGCAATGTTTTTCCAAACACATAATTTCAAGAATGATTGGCACTAAACAAATTTTTGATTTTGGCATCATTGAAAACTCCAGACTCTTTCATTGCTAGTGTAAATATTTCACTTTGACTAAGACAATGTTCATCCTAAATGCAATATTGCACCTACCTATTAAGTTCACTTAGGACAATAAGAATATTTAATTATTCTCACATAGGTATTTAATAATGACAGTTGTTCACTTTGATTTGAGGTACTCAAGTGCCACAACTACTTCATCAATCCTTGATTGATGGTAATTAGGCGTCGCCTATGTTTAGTCAAGGCCAACTATATCTCAATTAGATTGAGTTAACTCACCTCTCGATTGGGAGTGACTGAGAGTTAAACTCATAATTCTTGGACATGTCATCTCCTTCATTCATACATCCAAGAGGCCTATATATTTGTAGGTTACTATTTGTAATTTTCTCTATTATATAGAATATTGAATATCTTTATTCTATTCACTCGATTTTTTGATTAGGTCCCAAGAAGAATTCTTGTTTATGTAAAATTCTAAAGATCATTTAGAATTCTTTTCATAGGTTAGAACTTCTACACTATAATTTAAGAACTCATATATTATGAAATTAATTTATATCATTTTCATTTGGAGCATAAATATATTTATACATAATTTAGCTTTAGTCTAAATGTGCTTCATTGCATCATAAATAACTAGTTTAATTTTCATCAACTTAAGAATGAATTAAGGAAAAAGAAAAAATAAATTTGGTAACTACTAACTCAAATTCAGCTGAGATGCAAATCAAGACCAAGAAGCCATATAAATCCCTAGGGAGACTAAATGGGGCTCTAGAACATGGCAATCATCTTGAGAACAACCCATGATCATAATACTATCTTAAGTTGTATGCCATAAGAAGTATTTATTCACTAAAATACTATAGGAAATGAAAATTAAGCTTGGAGAAATACTTTATTGTCTTGTGCTCAATTTTGGGTTAATTTAAATGAAGAATTTATGCATAACTCTTCCCACCCCAAGCAATTAGTAGTGAATACTTAATTTCATACTTTTGCAACCACTTTTTGAATCATGTATGCTATACAAGGGTAATGCCATCCCTAGAGAAAGTGGATTTAAATTATAAGGTTGTTTCCAAAAAAAATTGCACCACAAGTAGACCCCATCTTCCATGTAAAACTTCACTTCTGCATAAGCTTCGCTGATAATTTGACTACTGATGCAGGTTTTGAATGCCAATTGGTTTCAAAGACACCCAAATGGGAATGATGAGGTAATGAGATTATTTCATCTTCATCCCACTTTCTATGGTTATAACTAATTTAACATTCTCTACAGTAAGTTGCTTCATTTGTGTTAGTTTTTGAAATATTCAAGCAACTATGTCTTAATAAAATAGCTCACTTTTTCATAGTGTTCCATGCAAATTTCCTGGGATAGATGACATGCCAGTTTCTTTTTTTGAAAATAAAATTGATTTTGTGTTGAAATAAGATATGCAAGAATGTTCAAATTAATTGGTTTCATTTTTCCAATATCTTCTATAGCATGCAAAATATATCCTTCAATTGAAGTTTTTCCTTTTTTGGATCCAACTAAAAGAGTAGTGTTGCTGGAAATACTCAGCCTATATTCATATATGATTCACATGTACCATAGATTTAACTAGCATCTTAGTAATAATGTTTAGGGTGTCCTCAATATAGCCAGGACGGGCACAAAGGTCAACCATGCACACCTCATGATCAACTATATATGTAAATTGTAATGCAATAAGGGTTATTGACGTGTGAAGTATGTACGACCCTCATCCATTAAACCTACATGACTGCATGCACCTAGAACCCAAGCAAAGCTTACAATGTTAGGATGTGTTCTAGAGTGCTTCATTAATTCAAAGATTTTGAGAGGTTCCTCGCAAAATCCATTTTGTGCACATTCTGCAATCAATCATTTCATTCCATGAGATGACATCTCTTTGAGGCATTCTGTCAAACAATTCAGGTGTTTTGTCTATGATTCCACATCTTACATATATGTCTACTAGAGCATATCCAACTATAACATCAAGTTATCTTTTTAATTCCTCTATCTTTCATCAATCTCTAAATAATATTTGAACCTCGTACAAATTTTTTAGAGAATATAAGTTGCAGCATTTTTAGGATCCAACTAAAAAACTAGTGTTGCTGGAAATACTCAGCCTATATTCACTATTAGCCTAACATTACTACATTGGGGGAACTCCCCTCATAGCTCCACTGATAGACCGATGAAAGCATGTTGGTAGCACTAGAACATATCGATCGAAGATAACACAACATTTGATCGATGGGGCGATAGCATGCTTAACCATGATAGCATATAATAATCAAGTTAGTTAATTGGTCATCTAAGTTTGTTGATTAATGTTTTTTGATGGATTTGTGGATGCTCAACTATTGTGCAAGATCTTTGATAATATGACAATGATTTGATTCAAATATTCATAAATGGATCAAAGAATTGTTTAGAATGCTCCCTGAATTTTTGGAAGGAATGCTGGATTTATAGATTTAGAGGTGAAAATATGAATGGTTGATCAACCATGCACACCTAATGATCAACTATATATGTAAATTGTAATGCAATAAGTGTTACTGACGTGTGAAGTATGTGCATCCCTCATCCACTAAACTTGCATGACTGCATGCACCTAGAACCCAAGCAAAGCTTACAATGTTAGGATGTTTTCTAGAGTGCTTCATTAATTCAAATATTTTGAGAGGTTCCTTGCAAATTCCATTTTGTGCACATTCTACAATCAATCATTTCATTCCATGAGATGACATTTCTTTGAGGAATTCTGTCAAACAATTCAAGTGTTTTGTCTATGATTCCACATCTTACATATATGTCTACCAAAGCATATCCAGCTATAACATCTGACAAAAATTCCCCCACCATTATGCTTTGGTGCATGTTCATAGCCCATCCCAAAGCTCCCATTTTGGAATAGATAGGGAGGACTTTGGCAAAAAAATTGGATTTGTACCTGCCAATTGCATCATTTGAAAGTTTCGAAAGCCTTTTCAACAAACAATTTTCTACAAAACCTACAATCATTGCATTCCATGAGATGACATCTCTTTGAGGAATTATGTCAAATAGTTCATGTGCCTTGCCTGTGCTTCCACATTTTGCATGCATATCTACCAAAGCATTTCCAACCATAATATTTGATAGAAACCCACCTTCTATTATGCTTTGATGGATGTACATACCCTATCCAAAGATCCCATTTTATTATAGGTGGGGGGTATGATGGCAAAGGTTTTGGAATCTGGCTTTACACCTAAAATATTACACTATGGTCTTGCAAGATATGTGTTTCAACAATATTTGGTATGAAAATTTGGGTCCCTCTGTTAGCAAAGCATATATTATATATGTATGTCTAGGTTTGTGTCTATTAGGTTAAATAAAATGCTTGTTCAAAGGTTATGTATGTAATACACTTGTTAGTTATAGAAAGTGTGAGTTTCTTAATTATTTCATGCAACACATTGTAAAATATTTTAAATAAGTGCTTTGGACACTTAGTTTGATGATTCAATATCATTCAATAGAATTCAGTAACCTATCTTCTAAATTGTTGTTGAGATATTTTTTATTATTATGATTTTGTGAGTTGAATATTTCTCAACATTTATTGAAAGCTTTGTATTTCAAGTGTAAAGTTGGTGATTATAGGTTAGAATGAAATTATTGTTTTTAACTTACAATTTCTTGTATGCTTAAGTAAATTAAATGCTTTTTAGTGAGTTTGCAAGTTTTATGTTGTAGGTTTACTCGAGATTAGAGGCTTTGGTTTTGTACATGATTCTTTAGTTTAATTTACCAAAGTGTTTGTGCCCTTGTGTTTAAGAGTATTCAATCCTTTTGTTTCACTCACATCTTTTCAATCTCCACTTTTAGCTACAAATAGTGAGCTAAAAGTAGAGATTGAAAAGTAGAGATTGGGAGAATGTAGGTGATGATCTAGATTCCTTATATGGGAACATGTAGGATGTAGAGAGGGATGTAGTGGCGAGTAAATCCATGATTAGAGCTATAGGAAAGAGGTAGATGATGATTATTTCTCATATTTATATTCTTTATGCCAATAGGAACTTCCCACATGATGCATTAAATGATATTTTTGAGTGGATAGTAACACTTGGTTGTGCTTTATTTGAGGTGAGAAAATAAGTGCATGGAATAGATTGGCATTAGTGGAAGTAGAAAGCAAAGAGTCCAATGACAGAAATAAGCACATAATAATAGCTTGCCATAGATCAAAAAGGTTTATCTTTCTCACCTATATGTCAAATCAAACCAAATGCAATTGCTAACTTTTCACTATGGTGACAAATAAATGATTCTTTATACCCTATTGTGGAAATCAGAATTCCAAATTAATCAATGACTTTACCATCCAACAGATAAGTCGCATTAAGGGTGTTTTAATTTATCAAACCAAATCTAGCTGATAAGATGCATTAAGGTAATTTTAATATGTCAAGCTAGATCACACTACTTAGGTAAATCACAACAAATAACAAACCCTGAGACTAAATTAATTCCTAGTGAAATAGTTAAATTTTTATAATAGTATCAAGCATCAAGACAAATCCGAATTGTGCAAATATTAACTGAATTTGCACAAGGTAAAGGGAAGATCACACCAGGGAAAAATAATAGATGGAAGTAAATTTTCTCAGTTTTGGTGCATCAGCTAATGGTGTTGCTATTGCCAATAATTTTCTCAAATTGATCAATGATAATTTGCATCCAACAATCCACAGGATTGAGGATTTTCATCCCCAATAAAACAACAATTTTAGGAGGATTTTCATCCTCTAGAACACACTACCAAGGGTTGTCATTCTTAAAAGCTCCAAATGAGAAAATTTGGTTTTGAAAATAATAGTTCATATAGAAAATATGGACATTATATTTTCCTTTATAGGAATTACACTTTGGGTGCTTAATTAAATTACTCTTCCCTCCTAAGATTAAAATAATATAAAAAGAAACTTAATGCTATTTAATTACATAATAGAAAAGTACCTAATTTAAGTGCCCAAATATAACATTAATTGGGCCTTAAAAATAGATTGTTGCAACTCAACTAGGGAGGGGACATGACAAAAAAATAGACCAACCAATCCAAAAATGATTCTAGGGAAAGTGAGGTAACACAATAAAAACCAAATGTTGAATTGTTC
The DNA here is from genome assembly GCA_007258455.2 of Sequoia sempervirens. Lineage (NCBI taxonomy): Eukaryota > Viridiplantae > Streptophyta > Pinopsida > Cupressales > Cupressaceae > Sequoia > Sequoia sempervirens. The sequence goes on along the minus strand of VDFB02334066.1, from coordinate 4,178 downwards.
AAGGCATGAAGACTGAGCACTTAGAAGTGCAGTCCAGAATATTTTAGCACCTCTCCAACTATTTTTTCCAAAGCAACAACAACCTAAAATAGGTTGTCCCATATTTGTGACAATATAGGTGGAGTGTTGACATTTTCATTTTATCATTCAATCTACAATCAAAGTCGTGAGGATATATTATCATATGATAAAGCTCCTTAGAATATTGAGACATTAGAAGGGATGTCCCATATGGTACTATCAACCACTTCTTGATTATTGGCTAAAGACTATTGGTTTTCCAAATTTTGGCTAAATTTTACTTTATTTCCTAAAAATGTGTTTTCTTGGAGCCAAGCCATACCTAATTACTTTTCCCTTCAAATTATTTAGAATTGGAACTTGTCTCTTAAGTGTTGGAACCATACTACTGCCCCTTAAGTTGTAGTATTTCTTTCTTAGGGATCACTTGTGCAGGGGGAGCTTTCATGTTGAACTGTCTCCTGATTCAACTCTATTATTTGTGACCACATTGAACATCCTATTCCTCTTTTTCTTCCTTATTTTTTTACTTTTTCTTCCTCACAATTCATTTCAATTAGATAAATCATGTGACTAGTGTTATTAGCATATAACTAACATCATCAACGAATATTTCATCAATCTAATCTCCTTTTCCTCTTGAATTCAAACCAAGGAGTGTGTCTCTCCTTGCCATCATTTGAAATTGAAACATACTTGAAGGTTCTTAACAACTCTAATAGTTGTACCAGGGACCATGTTTAACAAACCAAATGCAATTGCTAACTTTTTCACTATGGTGGCAGATAAATGATTCTTTATACCCTGCTACCTTCATTTTCCAAGCCAATTTCTCCTACTTTGCATAGCTCTACCATATGTTGTGGATGTGATCTATCTCCTACACAAAAAACATGTACTAGTTTACAGCCTTCAATCCAACATCCAGGTATCTTTTTAATTCCTATATCTTTCATCAATCTTTTTACTATTTGAACCTCGTACAGATGATTTAGAGAAGAACATAAGTTGCAATATTTTTAGCATCCAACTAAAAAAGTAGTGTTGTTGGAAATACTCAGCCTATATTCATATATGATCCACATGTACCACAAATTTAACTAGCATCTTAGTAATTATGTTTAGGGTGTCCTCAATATAGCCAACACAAGCACAAAGTTCAACCATGCACACTTAATGATCAACTATATATGTAAATTTTAATGCAATAAGGGTTACTGGAGTGTGAAGTATGTGCAACCCTCATCCACTAAACTTGCATGACTATGTGAACCTAGAAACCAAGCAAAGCTTACAATGTTAGGATGTGTTCCAAAGTGCTTCATTAATTCAAATATTTTGAGAGGTTCCTTGAAAAATCCATTTTGTGCACATTCTGCAATCAATCATTTCATTCCATGAGATGACATCTCTTTGAGGCATTCTGTCAAACAATTCAGGTGTTTTGTCTATGATTCCACATCTTGCATATATGTCTACTAGAGCATATCCAACTATAACATCTAGGTATCTTTTTAATTCCTCTATCTTTCATCAATCTCTTTACTATTTGAACCTCGTACAAATGTTTTAGAGAAGAACATAAGTTGCAACACTTTTAGGATCCAACTAAAAAAGTAGTGTTGCTGGAAATACTCAGCCTATATTCACTATTGACCTAACATTACTACATCGTGGAACTCACCTCATAGCTCCACCAATAGACCGATGAAAGCCTAACATTATCTATGTTTTGTAAACTTCCTTTATGCATCACATATTTAATGACTTACACATGCATCTAACTTTTGTGGCATTTTGAGACTAAAAATTGTTAATTCCTTAGTGCTAGTCCTTAGGAGATTCCTGATATAATTTGCTATATGTTTCATATGTTAACTTTGTATTCACATACATTCTTTTTGCTAGAATGCAATTCAACTATCAAATAAATATACAACTACTTTTCACATTTACTTTTATTATTTCCTTTTCCAGATGATCTATATTTTCTATTTTATTCATTCATCATACAAGTGATGCTTTGCTTATAGTATGTACAGTAGGCATTGTATCGTTACAGTAGAGGTAGAATTTTCTTTGGTTTCAAACCCACTTTGTGCTAAAGTAGTTGTGGTTGGGGTAGAGCATGAGGTATACCCTATAATTGCATTAAATAAGTATTACTACTTTAGCATGCTCAAAATGTTTCCCTTTTATAGACATTAATAAGTGATATATTTTTTTATTGTTGTAATACATTTTCCAGGTTAAAGGTTAGAGTATTTATTCTTTTGTGACAATTTTTGAAGGGTTTCAATATAGTGAAGAGCTTCATACAAACCTTAAATTATCTGTTCAAAATCAGGTAGAGTATATTTCAAAAAATTGATATCTATTTTGAACACAATATCTTCTCATAACTTTTAATTCAAGAAGCTATACTTTTAAATCAAAAGAAATCACAATGCAAAACTTTGTGCATCTCATTAATACATTTATATGTCTCGACTTAGTGGGGATAGGTTGTTTGATGTCTTTATTTCTTTTGCAATTAGAATACTTTCAAAAGGATCTTTAATATCTTTCTAATTTAAAAGATTGGTTTAACATTCACATATAGATGGGTTATGGCATTCAACAAAATGAGGTAGCTTCACAAAGGAAAATATGAAATACAGTTTTCTAAAATGCTTATGACTTGAATATATTAGCATTTTAATTTGTTATTTTTATTGTGACACAAAATAGAACAGCGTGTATGGTAAACCGTAAAACCATTACTTTGAATCAGAAGAGGAAGCTTCTTGTAAATAAAACCTGAAAACCAAATTTGGACAATATGTATTTCCCACTTACATTTATATAGGTGTTATCTTTGGGGTGATTCATGTATGGTGAGAAAAACTAAAGGTGTTCCTTTATAGTATGCAACACAAATAAACTTAAAATAAAACCTATGACAATTGTCATGCTTACACTATATAACTAAAAGGAGAGACTGGGGAATGCAAGTACATGTAGACAAGAATTAATTCAAAGTTCAAACAATATAGAGATTTAATGAATTGGAAGAGGGAAGTGTGATAGAAAGCTACAAAACTCACTTGAAGATGTTAGAAGCTTGAAATATGATCGCTGCTTAATATGAAGGAATTTACTATTGCTGATTTAACTGGATCAAACCTTGCTTTGCTAATGAAGTTTGATATTGATCTATTGATGTGAAATAAAGGAGTATAGAAGCTTATTTATACAAAAACCCACACTATTCTAACACCTATTGTTTGCATACATTTTTCCTTTCCTTTCTTTTCTTTGCTAATTTAAAACTTGATTTGTCTATGATTGTTGGGCTCTTCTCATAGAAATAGAAAAGGTATCTATTTTGAAAATGTATGATCCTTTGAATGGGTGCATCTATAAATAAAATGGTGAACTCTCCCTTTACAACTCTTGGTTTTCTAGCTATATTTGATGCCTTTTTTAATAGATAACATCTTTTAGATCACATCACTCAATGGGGTAGGGTTTATTTGATGTTTATTATCAAACTCCAACAACAATAGATGTTAACTATTATCCAACATTTTAGGGACCCTATCACATGGGTGCTCCTTCTCCTTTGTATCCTTAAAATATGCTTCTCCTATTTTCCTTTTATTTCTTTTCTCAATAATTTGTGCTACTTCTATGTCCATTGGTAATATATTTCAAGCTTTATGGGACTATGAATTCTTTGCTTTCTTATATTTTAATCTTACTCAACTAGAGTAGGAAATGGAGAATCCTCTAGTTCTAATACATGAAAAGAAAGTGGTAAGCTTGCAAGTAGTAGTTTGAGTGATGGAGTTGTCAATAGAGGTGAGTTATATTTTAAGATCATGTGATTTGTTGTATCTATGATTGATTTATGATTCTTAGGATATCTATGTGATGCAGAGCATCCAGTGGTGTAAGGGCAATCTTGCATCACCCAAAAATAGTTAAATTTCAAGTTTCTCAATTTTTAGATGTTTTTACATTTTTGGATACCCTTTTCGTCATAATGAAATTCCCAATTTATGGTTTTTATTTTCTATTCCTAGGTGAAAGATATTGCAGTTTTAGTTTCCCAATTTGCACCTGAAAATCTTCTGAGTTAGATTTGAGGCACTTAGAGCTCCTAGATCAGCCCC
>VDFB02334065.1:0-34424 GCA_007258455.2 Sequoia sempervirens | reverse complement strand
CATTATAGACAATGTGAACATAATTAATCTGAAGGACTTAAAGTCACACTCAAGTATATCATCCAAAATCCCATAGTATCAATTTTCTAAGACTTCTGGATGTATGTCGCTTCTAGATGAAACATTAGTCACCTGAAAGACTGCAGTTATACCAGAATCAAAAGTTTTCTTCATGTCATCCAACATTTTGATTTTAAATTTATGACCATTGCACCACATAGCCTTGTGGTGTTTCACCTGCAATATGTCAAACATGTAAAAATTATTGCAATATTGTCAATCGATAAACATATTTATTCTTGGCCGAATCTATGCAAAGAAGAAAATCTCTTGACATATATATACATCAATATACTTGAAAATAATTAAATAATATGGGTGATTAATATATTTATACATACCTGTTTATCTCTTAAACCATATGCTAAATCAATTTCCCTTTGTGTAACATTAGAATCTCTATTACGATGAGCTTCTTTAACCAATGAAGCCACACCTTCCCATGTTAATGCATGACCAGATTTTTGACATCGTTCAATCCATACTGTCATCCAATCAAGATTGTTGGCGGCTTACAAATGTAGTGCATCCCACTCTCGACCAATTGTACCAAAAAAAATTGAAATTCAAAAACGACGTATAATTATTTAAATACCACAGTATACGACCTTAATTTATAATTGATGTATATTAAAGATTAAAAATTAAATAACTACAATATAAGTAAAAACCATATGTAAAATGTATTCCAATTAATCTCCATGACCATCTTATAATTACCTCTCACTTTCCTCAATCTACCTTTCCCCAACAAAATTCCCCCTCACCTTCTCGAAAGCAATGGAGTTGGGATCCCAAATGCATCTACATGGGATCTTTGTTGCAAACTTAGGAAGATATTCACTCATCGCACACCATGGTTCATATACCATATATCCTCCACCATAGAACCCTCGGGATGTGTTTTTTGTCTAACCAAAGCCTTCAAAAAATTCAAATGCCTCTCAATCATCCACATTGACCTTGTGTGTACAGGTCCACACAATTCAATCTCCTCAACTTGGTGTATGAGGTAGTGTTCTTGTGCATTGAAAAATGTTGAAGGTAGACACTTTTGCATTTCACACATTAGACGAGGAATTTTTCTCCAATAATTTATATCTTCTTTATGGATTTCTTTAGATGATAGCCATCTACAAGGGATTCAAGGCACAAATATATTAACGAGATTTAACAAAATATACGATAATACATAACAAGTAAACAAATGGAAATTATAAGATGTATACAACAACAAATTGAACAAATCTCGCTTACTTACCCTCATGTATTTTCCAAGATCATATATAACTTGTTTGGACATTGTTGTCAAAGTTTTCTCGAGAGATAGAGGTATAGGAACGTACTGCAAACAATTATAAAATGATCTTTTCATTATTTTTCCAAAGTAGTAAAACACACAATAATAATCAAAAGTACATGCATTTCATACAAGTGTATAATATATTCTAATACTCAATTTTAATGAAGGTATGCTAATCATGCTGCCATCCCCCGAACTAAATTTACCTTTCTTTTGTTATTATATTGTTTATGTTCGCAGCAAATCTTGTGGGAAATCGAATTTTTTGTATGATTTCTTTTATAGCATTGCTTTGTTGCTCTGTTAATAACCAAGGAAAGGAACTTATATTAATTTGGTCTCCATCACTATTTAATTGAATGACATTTTTCATTGCATGATTGGCTTCCTGAATGTCACTACAAATTTTGACAATTTTTTCTTTGTCATGCCTTCCATCTAATATTTTCCATAATGTTTCAAGTGAGTATTTTTATGACATGCATTGTATCAAACAAATGCACAATTTGTAGCTACCATAGTAGGGTAACCCTCGCTAAATTGCTTGGGATAACTTTTCAGTCCCTCAGGGAAGTTTGGACCATTAATGCCTCCTTGATGACCTTCATGAAGCATATAAGTTAAACAAATTAACAATGACAATCATTGTCAATTACAACATGAGTAAACACAACACAATATAAAAATATAAATTCAAAACATATCATATATAATAGATAAAAAATTTAATCTGATGTATAACCTTGATGATTAATTCTATTATATTCCAACTTCCATAGGCGAGGTAACATTCTTCATGGTTTTTATGTAGTCTCCTCTTTCCCATTGAAAAGATGTTTTTCAATAGTTTAATACTTATTATTTCTATGGAGGAAGTGTCTATACTCATCAAACACCTACTTTCCTAAACTTGTTGAACAACGAGATTTCATCTTTGGACCAAAAATTGGACATGCAAATTTTCCCTTTGTTTGAAGACCTGCAAGATGATATATAATTGGATTAAATATGTAAATTTTATTAATTATATATAATGAATAGATTATTTTAAAAATATGCATGATATCTACTTCATCAGATTAAATATTGTTAAAGTGCAGTCGAATGTTATAACATACCACAAAAAAGTGTTAGCCCTAGGGCATCATGAATTGTCCATACAAGCATTGCATGGAATTGAAATTGTCTTTGTCCTATTGGTCTGGAGACGTCATACATAGTGATGTCATTCCATAACTTTAGTAACTCATTGATAAGAGGCTTGATATATACATTCATATATTTAACTTGATACTTACCTAGTTGAATGAACATAAACATTACATAATTATTATAACTATTTTACTGCAATATATATAAATTAATGTACATGACTATTGAGTCAAAAAAATATAAGTCATTATGCAGAAAATAAGACAAATGAGATGCTACTACATTAAATAAAATTGATGTAAACAAATGCCTAGAACAATCATAGACAACATTATGTGCTCCCTCTTTATTGACATCCATGGAGGAATGTTATTGTTGATAACAAAAATAGGCCACACTGAGTAAATAGATCTCATCTCTCTAAATGGATTGACACCGTCCACTCCTAATGAAAGCCTGAGATTACAAGGTTCTTCTTTAAAGTGTGGCCATTTTTCCTCCATGTCCCTAAATGCAGAACCATCCACAGCCATTTGAAGAATTTCATCTCCACTTATATTATGTGCATGGTAATCCATAAATTGCACTAAGCTTTCAAACCTAAATAATTGTTGCATACGTGGAATAATGGGAATATAACAAAGAACCTTGTGAGGAACCTTTTTTGTTAGTTGATCTGTTTGATATCTACTAATATGACTTTCCAAGTATTCTATTGAAAATTCTTGTTGTTTATGATATATAATATGATCATTAGGACATGCATCTATTGCTTGATACTCCATTCCCATATCTTTCATAATGGCACATAAATCTCGGTATGAGTGAGGCAAAATATTTGATGGTGGTAACAAAAATTCACCAATCAATCTACAACAAAAAATAATTTGTTCATATAAAGAATATTAATGGTACATATTTCATCCTTTATTTACTAGTGATGAACTAACAACAATTAAAATAGATGAAAAAAGATGACATAGATGACATACCTTAACATCTGTGAGATTCCTATGTTTGATAAACCATTCATAACCTTCAAGTTCAACAACAACAATACAATAGAGAGAAGAGTTGTTTCGGAGCCTTCATAAAGGGGCTCGTATGCCTTCTCAAGTACAAGTAAATCATGAACATCATTAAAGTCATCTTGATCATCATGATCAGCTCTGCCACTAAATGTGTCATGGATCAATGTATCTGTACCATCATCTTCAACTGTGTTTTCTGGCACATGATCATCTTCTTCCATAGGATCATTAACTTCATCTTCGATATTCACAGCTCCATGTTCGTCCGCTTGCAAAACCACATTCTCCAGGCCGTGATAATCCATATCATCTGCCCTAGGGTGCCCCACCTTTATAATAATGATAGACATAAATAAACCATGATCATGATCAAGTGATTATATATCTTAAAATGATATAAACATTTACAAATTCAATAAATATAAACACATCTAATGAACAACTTACCAATGGATGATAATCATGCCCCCCTTCAACGTGACCATGCTTCCTACAATGTTTCTCAACTGTTGTGATTAAAAGTTATCTCGTTTTTAAGCCCTTGCAATTATTGCAAGGACAATAACATTTCCCATCACCCTTTCTTTTCAATCTAGCCCACAATCTATCAAGTGTCTCTTCATTTTGTTCTAGACTAATATTATCTGACACGATTTTTCTTTACCAAGCTTGATCTATTTAGATCTTCAAAAATATCAAACTCTACACCTAATAATTCTTATTCATAGACGTGTAACATAATCTAATAATTCTGATATTTTACACCAAAAAAATTTGGCATGCAACCACCCCTGCAAAAGAGAAGATAGTCTGAAGTTAATGACCCTAAAAAACACTTTAAAATGCTAATTCCAAAACTTATTAAATTATAATTTTACTATGATTTCCAACCGTTAAGACTCCTAAAATCAGAATATTGAACTTGATCACAAAATTCCTACAACAATGGAGGTAGCGAGCTAGTAAGAGCAAGTGACCCATTCCTAAGGAGCAACAAGTCAGAATCATCATTGCTAATGTCAATACGGATTTATCCTTTTATTTAAAGATGCAATGTGTCACTTCTTATGACGATCTTATCCCTAGGGCCCTCAACATTGAGAGAGCCCTAATAAAAAACAACAGAAGCATTGGTAAGAGCATGATTAGGGTACAAACCCTAGGCCTCCGTAGAAACATAAACAATAACTATAGCGGATTAGTGAGGTTGCAATACTAGAAAGATTGAGACATTGTAGGTAATAACAAAATCTTGCAATCTAAAGATTGTAGCTAATAACAAGCACACTATGTAGCTTAGTGACATTTGTAAATGCAATCTACGGTAAGAAGAATGACAGTCACTTGAAATGTGACAGTCAAAAAGAGGCTAAGCAGTGACAAGATGATAAAGCTCAAACCTTGCATAGTAAAGTGGAGATTTTAACAGTGAGTTTCCTTACCCCCTTGCTGACCTTAAGGGTTTTTCAAATGCTTTTGGTAGTGTTAGACAAGGAAAATGCAATCAGGGAATGACTATCCAAATGAAGTAATAGTGGTAATCATAGGTTCAATGTTTCTTCTTAGCCATTAATGTATAATGGAGGTAGTGGATTGCATGTTTGAGCAGTGTTTTGAGACTCATCAAAGATGGGAGAATAGTGAATAATACCTTGTGGACTGTGAAGTAGTGTCAATAAGGTTGAAGGATCTTAAGAACTACAATACCATGAAACAATGAGTCCCCTGTAGTAAGTAGGCAGTCTATAGGGCATAGTTTAATTTTATAGAAGGATGCTCATGAAAGTAATCTTCAAGTGATAGTGAGTGAGCTGTTTGAGATTGCAGCTGAGGGTGCAATACCCAGTCTTAAAGGAAGTTAGCAAAGCAGTAAATGTGCAAGAAAATCGAATCGTACACAACAAACAATTCACAATGTTATCTTCCATAATGCCTTGAGTTTGAAGACAAAAATCTCATTGTATCTTCATGATGAAAGTGGTGACCTTAATGGTCAATCACTGGCAACCATGATTTTAAAACATGCTATTGTGCTTATGGAGGCAACATTTTAAGCAAGGCAGTGAGTGGTGGTTTGGAACAATGGCAGGTATGAAGGACTTGCTTTATATGCATACTATGCAGTCTAGCTTAAGACAACGTTCTTAGAAGAGATTGAAGGTGGATTATGGAACTCAAGGGTTACCATGAAAAGATTAAAGCAAAGACTGAGATCTATTTAAAAGCCATAGTCATGAAGATATTAAAGATGTCACATGCAAAACCCTAGTAGCTGGAGTAATGAATACAGTGCCAAAGAGGATAGTGTGCTGGGGCAGATTTAGGAGATCTCCACATTATCTAATTACAGGGAAATACATTATTTATTTATTTTTTTAATTAAAAAAAATCATTCTAAACCCTATATAGGATACATTGATACTTCAAAAGCCTCTGAAGGAATTTGAGATTATGCAAATATATGTCAAGTAACATTCATAAGGTTTAGAAACTGTTGATCACTATATAGAATAGCCCATTAAACATGGGTTGTGCTTGAATGCACTACATAATTGATATAACATAACCACTCTGCATATCAACCAGAGTTATAAGCTCTTTATTGCAGCAAGAGCTAATCACTCTTTGATCATGCTATAATTACATCCTAACATGTTAAACTTGAGACAACCTGAATGCACCCAATGATGATTGACACCTACATTATTCAACCTGAATTAACTACATTATATGAGTGCCTCCATTTCTGTCACAACATAGCCACTTTAAACTTGGGTCACACATGAATGCATCCTGTATTTGTTATAGCACAATTGTGCCACATGACCAATAGAGTTGTGGATCACATAATTATAGTCACAAGAATTTGTTCCTTGGTTGTGATCTTATGGTTATTCCACACAACAAAATCTGGACATGAAATTCTCAAAACCCTTAACCTCTAAAAATGAAATCTGATGAGATGTTTCTTTAAAATATGATTTTCAAACCTAGAACTAAAAATTTTACTTCACAACTGAATTCTGCAAAAAGACAATGACTACCCTCAACCTGGCGATATCTTCTTGAATTTTTTCTGATTTTTCCCAAGAAAATTGTCCTTAGTTCTCCACAAACTATCTCAAGTAGAGCAAAACACTTTCACAATAAATCAGGCGCGAACTCACTTTTCTTTATGTTGGCCACAATTTTATTTTTTTCTATTTTTCATGTTTGTCAAAAATTCGATGAAAATGATAGTCAACATTTCGACGAACCCTAGATTCATTGAAATTTTGACAAACGTCGGGGATAAACTTTCAAAAAATTGAAAATTACACATCAAACTTTACAAGCACCCGATGAACATCGAATTTTACATATTTCATTGGATAGTTTCGTCGGATTTTGCAGTCAAATGAGTTAGTGAATATTCTAGGAAAAGGCCTTCTCTTCCTCTTCTACTATTTTTCACATGACTCTTTCTCACCCTTTAACATCAATGGAAAAGGCCAAAAACTCTTATCACTTCCCCTTAGGAGTGCACCCACTTCATATTGCAACAATGAAAACTTTCTACTCCCCTTGCAAAGTAGACCCATTCATTAGTCTAGATAACTGAAGAATCTGTAGATCCATTGGATTGATGCACCTCCATGTGCACCTAGTTCGGAGGGCCAATGACCCCCAACTTCTCCCTAAGATACTCAAAAGTATCCTTCAAAATATCCTTAGTAAATATATATACAATATGTTCCTTTGTAGACACATACTCCAACCTGACTTTATTCTCCAATACCTTCTCTCTAAAGAAATGATATCTAATAGATATATGTTTTATTCTTGAATGCATTAACAAAATATTTGAAATGTTTATAGAACTTGTATTATCACAAAAGATAGGTATAGGCTCATCACATATCACTCCAATATCCTTTAGTGTTTTCTTCATCCACAAAAATTGTGTGCAGTAAGATGCTACAACAATATACTCTGCTTCTGCAGTGGATAAAGAAACTGAGTCATGTTTCTTACTTAACCATGAAACCAATCTTCCACCAAGAAAGAAAGAACCTCTATTGGAATTCTTCTGATCATCCACACAATCAACCCAATATGCATCATTATAAGCACTTAAAGTGAAATCAGTATCCTTAGGATACCACAAGCCATAATCTGAAGTGCCTTTAAGATATCCGAATATCCTCTTCATAGCTATAACATGTGCTTCTTTAGGTTCTGCTTGAAATATAGCAACTAAACATACTACATTCATCATATCTGGTCTGGTAGTAGTAAGATACATCAGCCCACCAATTATAGATCTGTCTTTGCTCTAATTAGCTTTAGTGGATTCATCATCTTTGCTCAGCTTACATCTAGTCATGATAGGAGTACTGACCATTTTAGAGTCATCCATTCCAAAATTCTTCAACAAATATTTGACATATTTCGATTGTGAAATGAATATCCCCTTATCGGATTGATTTACTTGAACACCAAGAAAGTAATTCAACTCACCAATCATGGACATTTAAAAAAAAATTGCATTTCCTCTGCAATCTCTTACACATACCTTCATTTCATCCAAAAATGATATCATCAACATATACTACCACTATCAACATTTTGTCTCCTTCCATCTTGAAATAATATTGCTGTCAACAGAGCCCTTATTAAACTTTTGTTGTGTCAAATATCTATCCAATCAATCATACCATGCTCTAGGAGCTTTTTTTAGTCCATACAATGCCTTTTTCAGCCTACAAACCATATCCAGTTTGTCTAATAACTAAATTCCTTCAGGTTATCCCATGTATAATTCTTCTAGTTCTCCATTCAAAAATGCAGACTTGACATCCATCTAATATACCTTGAAATCCTTGTGGGTAGAAAATGCCAAAAACATCCTAATAGTTTTCATTCTTACTACTGGGGCAAATTTCTCTTCAAATTCTATGCCTTCAACTTGTGAGTATCCCTTGCATACAAATCTTGCTTTGATTCTCACAACTTCACCATTCTCATTTAACTTATTTTTTAACACCCACTTCGAACCAATTACATTATTATTCATAGGTCTAGGAACTAGTTCCCATGTTTAATTTTTCTCTATTTGTTGCAACTCTTCTTTCATAGCTCTAACCCAACTCTCATCTTCAGATGCTTCACATAGAGACTTAGGTTCTATTTTAGAAAGTAAACACAGATTTACCTCAGCTGCTACTTTACTTCTTATCTTGACACCTTCACTCTTATCTCCAATTATTTGTTCCTCCAAATGATTATTTTGTACATACTTAGGAGTCTTAGGAACAATTTTTGATGCTTCTTCTTCTTTATTCTCTTTAGGTAGTGGTCCATAGATATGATCATCTGGTTCAACTTCATTTATCTCAATAGGTTCGTGCATATCTTCATCAACCTTCACATTAGTACTCTCAACAATCTTCCTCAATCTTTTATTGAAGCATCTATATGCTTTTCTGGTAGTAGAGTATCCAAGGAAAATCCCTTCATCACATCTAGCATCAAACTTCCCAAGATTCTCATCATCTCTTTTAATGTAACATTTTCTTCCAAACACCTTAAAGTATTTCATAGTAGGAGCCATACCAGTCCATAACTCATAAGGATTCTTTGTATTTTTTCCTTTGATCTGAACTCTATTGAGAATATAAAAAGCAGTGTGTATTGCCTCTCTCCAGTAAACATTAGGTACATTTTCTTCTTTCATCATGGTTTGTGCAACTTCCTGTACATTTCGGTTATTTCTCTCAACAACTCCATTATGTCAAGGAGTTCTAGGAGTAGAAAAATGTCTCTTTATTCCATGCTCTTCACAAAATGCATTAAACTCACTAGAAGTGAATTCTCCACCTCTATCAGATCTCAAACATTTGATTCTCAGGTTCACTTCATTTTCTACTCTTGCTTTGAACACTTTAAACCTATCTAGAGGTTGAGTCTTCTCTCTAAGAAAAGCAACCCATGTCATTTGAGAATAGTCATCAATAAGGAGAATGAAATATTTGTCACCATTTAGGCTTCATGTTCTAGTGGGACCACAAAGGTTAGTATGAATTAATTCCAACATTCTGGTAGTAGATTGCTCTATTTCCCTAACTGACAGCTTCTGCAAACAGTATTAGTAGGCTTTGTAATTTTAGGCAAATCTCGAGCAACCTCTCTTGAACTAATCCAGACCAGATTATCAAAGTTCACATGTCCCATCCTCTGGTGCCATAGCCAACTTTCATTAACTTGAGATACAAGGCACTGGCCATCAACACCCTTAAGTTGATAGATGTTTCCATGAGTTCTCCTTCCTCCAACAACCATAGCTCCAGACCCTTTTCTGATCTCACATGAATTATCTTGAAACACAAGTTTTAAACCTTTGCTACACATTTTTCCAACACTCAAAAGGTTATTCCTTAAGCCCTTTACATAATATACATCATCAATGTTGTGTATTCCATCAAAACTAATTGTACCTTTCCCAAAAATCTTTGCTCTAGAATCATCACCAAACATGACTAGACCACCATCATATTTTCAAGTTTAGTGAACTTACTTTTATCTTTGATCATGTGATTAGAACATCCACTATCAATCACCCAATAGTCTTCATCCTGTCTAGCATGAATGGCAGTAACCAAAGTACCTTCCATCTCATTCTTCTTGTTCTCTGAACCACTTTCCCTTGCACATCTTCCAAACTTAGCAGACAAATTTCTTCTCTAAAGCTAAGAACAAGCACTCACTATCATCACCTTCATAACCAAATTCATCATTAGAGATTCCAACTTCTTCTCTAACATAATACAACTTCTTGAATTTCTTATCCTTTCTATCTTTATGATCTCTATTCTTCTTATGTATAGCTCTATTCAGAAATCTTGAGGCATAATGACCAATATTACCACAACTAAAACATTTAAAGGGAAACATACCTTTATACTTACCAATACCTTTCTTCAACTTTCTTCTAAGGTTCGCTTCCAACTCATCTAAACCATCACTATCTAGATCATCTTCAATCTTTGTTGCTTTAAATGATGACTATGTCTTCTCCTCTTTCTTTCCAAGCTTCCTCATTTCAAATGCGATCAAGATGCCAAACAACTGTTCTTTAGTATATTTCTTAGGATCATACATTTCCTTAATAACTAAAACCATATCACTGTAACACTCTAGTAAGGTCATTAGAATCTTCTCAATTATATCTTCATCTATTAGAGTGGCCCCTTGATTCCTAACTTCATTTGTTGCAAGATCAACCCTCTGGAAATAGCTTGCAATAACTTCACTTTCTTCCATTTTCAAATTTTCATATCTGCATTTTGTTGTTAGATTATTTATCAATTTCGCTCTATCATTTCCTTCATAGAGATCTTCCATATTTTTCCAAAATCCATGTGCAGTTCCCAAATAAATAACCTTTATTCACTCAGTCTTGGATAAAGCACTATAAATAGCATACCTTGCTTTCTCATTTTCCTCATATGCAGAAATCTCATCAGTAGTAGAGAGACCACTCGCCGGAGCAATATACTTCGTCTCAACAACCTTCTAGGTCTTGTAACCAAGAGATATTATATAACCTCTCATATGAACTTTCTAGTCACTGTAATCAGATCCATTGAACATAGGGATCGCCAACTTATGTGCCATCGGATCTACCTTAAGCAGTTAAGCTCTTCACCAAGGAACCAAACGCTATGATACCAATTGTTGAATGGTGCAAGACAACTAAGATGTGGGGGTGAATCAATTGTCACCAAACATAAACCCAAATCTCAAACACCTATCTTTTTCTTATCTTCTTAATTATGTTATTAAGTATGAACATGAAATGAAAATAGCAGAAGGCAATATCAACATAGGAAAAACCAGATTTATGTGGAAAATCCAATGAGGGAAAAACCACAGTGAGGATTAACTCACAATATAAAGTAATAGCAAAATTGAATACAAAGAGGCTCATTGTGAAAGGCTCACTTCCCAAAGAGGACTCACTATTTGGATACAAAGGCTCACTACCTATAGATAGGACTCACTATCCAAAAGGAGGCTCACTTCCTACAGATACAAAAGATAACAGAAAGATCCACCACAACAATTTTGGAGTAGAAACATTTCTCTCAGTTCATAGACAAACAACTCTACCAAACCAGTTCACACATTGGTGAACACAACTTACACTTTCCATCAATCTAGAAGTACAAACTAGGAGATGTCACCAAAATATTCCCAAAAAACAACCCTTCAGATCCACACAAACATAGGATCAACATAGAAGAAACGCGGAGCACATACCAAAGCACATTCAAAACACATACATAACTCTAACTCTTTATTAATTTTCTCAAAAGCACTTGGTAACCCATCCTATCACCACATCTACAACATCACAAAGATAGCTACATGTACTCACAACATCTCAACAACATCTCAAATATACATGCACAATTAACAACATCTTGTACTGTGTTGACATCAATGACAACACCACCAAACTTGCTCATACTTGCAACATTAGTGACACTATCAACACCAAATTTTTTTCACGGGTTCCTCTCTATATCTTAGTCTTAGATTTGAAGCCCTTTTTGGTACTTTTTGTTTTTTTCTATGTAATAAATTACATTTTTAAATCTAGGGTTACATGTCAAATAGGCTTGTTCAATCACAAATAAAATATATCTCATTTACAACTCAAGAAAAAAAACAAACCCTAGGAGGTTGGCTCTCCCTTGTGGTAGCAATCCAATCATAAAACCCTAGTTGATTTATTTTTGAATGTGGATTCAAAGCGAAAAGGAGATAATCCTAGTTAATCTAATTAGATCTAGGATCACTTTTCCTACTTTAAATTTTGGTGAATCTGACATATCTTGCACTTGTTATTTTCTAATTTCATATCATAAATTCTAAAAATTAATTAAAAAATCTAAGCTCCCTAAATATCTTGTTGTTAATTTGTATTTATTTCATTTATCAAAACTATGCATTTGTATTATTTGTTCATCATAAATTAAAAGGTAAAAATTAAAAAATATTTTTGGATTTAAATTGCATAATTTCATTTTTTTCCCCTTGTTTAGGGCTTAGATCTGAGTTATTTTCATTGAGAAGTTTAATGGCAATATTAGTTCATCATTTATGCATGCAAAAACATTTAAAATTTGAAAAATTGCATAGTATTTCTATTTCAAAAGATCAAAAGCATTTTTTTTTGTATTTTTTAGAAAATTTAGTCAAATTACAATATTAATTTCTAAAAATTATTATTTGAACATATTAAATTGCTCTAAAAATATAAAATATTTTGCATGTGTGCTTCATATAGAAAAAATAGGATTTCATGCATTTCCAAAAATTTACTCCTAGAATTGAAGCTCTGCAACTTGAGACCCTTAAACACTATAGGTGGTTTTTAGATCCTAAGTTTCCTAAAATTGCCTCTCTAGTCTAGGATTCCTAGCACCCCTTTCCAGTCAGTTAGGGTTGATTTTTTTTGTGTAAATATTTGGTTGTGGTCTCTATCTAGATCCAAATCTTATTCTAGAATTCTATTATGAAAATTTTCTGGTTTTTTTGTACATCATTCATTTGATCCATAGGACATAACATAATGTTTTCATTGCAAAAATATTGTTTTGTCATAATTGATATCTTATGTTTAAAATCTATTGAGCAATTTAAAGAATTTTTCTTACACACATATGAAAAATGTGTTCCTCTCTCCTCTTTTGTTATTTTTCATCAATCCATCTCCCAATATCTCTCCTACTTGTGAAGGTATCTTGGTGCAAGCGGATGTAATCATTGAGGATCATGAGAATTGTGTTTGTTCTTCTCCCAAAATCTCTCCTACTTGTGAGGGTATCTTGGTGCAAGAGGATCCAATAATTAACATACCCCTTTGGTGGTAGTGTTATTTATAACACCCTTGGGGTAAGGTTATCAATTCGTGCCTTATGACATTAAATATTGATTTGTCACCTGTGATGTTAAAATTTTGTGTGCTCCCTAAAGCATGATTGGTAAGATAGTCCATGGATTTGACATAAAAAAAAAAATTGTTGGTTTGTGAACGTGATCATTTTTACATGGCTACCTAGCATAACACACCTTTCTTGCTAGTGGAACTATGTGTTTCATGAGTGATCTAACATAATGCAACTTGCTAATCCCTATGAGAGCACCATTTTTTCTAACACATTCAATGGATGAAATTTGGTATTTGAGACAAATTTAAAACTGAGGTCTCTATGCCTTAATAACTCGAATAATTTTTAGCATACTAACCTTTGTGTTTATGTTTTATTGATTTTTTTTACTAATTGTCTTGTGCTTGTTATGTTTCTACTTTGTGTCTTTGGTATGCTTACTTTACATACGGTATCATGTTTTCCTTGTGTCTTTCATGTGTTTGCTTCGTGAATTGTCTTATGTTTTCTTTTTGTCTTCATTATTTTTTCTTTTATGTCTTTGTTATGTATGCTTCATATTTATCATGCTATATTTCACTTCAAGTGTGTGTTCATTTGTCCTTATATTGTTTTTCCATAAGATCTTGAATTTGGAATAAGACACCTAGCGCCCTTGTCCAACCCTTTTTGGCTCCAATTTGAATATGTTGGTGTAGGAATTTTGTTATTTGAAAATCCAATTTCATGTTTTGGCTATCGATTTTGATTTTTGGGAAATTAGAATAATTGCATATAAATACAAGTCATTTTCATCATTTCAATCCTAGCAATTTTACAGAGAAAATTGAATACCCTAAAATAATTCAAAGAAATTCAAGGGAAAAATTAGCAACATTATTACAACACTTTAATCAATCAATATAATTCTTGCAAGATATCAAGAAGAATGAAGCAATTATGTGCAAGGAGATTTTATGATCAATCATGCCTGATTATGAAGAAGTATTGATTTATCCTCTACATTCTAGCTACAACAATCCATTATGATTTTTAAACTAACCTTTTGTAGGTCTATCAATAAATCAATGCATCCATCAATCAACTCGTGTGGCATCACTTCATCAAGGATTTCACATCAAGGTAACATTTTCATTTATCATTTATCATTTTATTTAATTATCATTTTTCTATCCACTTCCCAACCTAGGGTATGCCCTCTTGATCATAATAATTTTCTATAGATAGAGGTAGAAATACCAAAATTGGGTTTGACTTAGGAAAGTCCCTATATAACACAACCTTTCCCCTCTCTTTTCATTGGTGTAGATTAGATCCAAAAGTTTTAGTAGGAGATAGTTCTAGAAAACTCAAAGTAGATTTTAAGTTGCATCTGACTATGTAGATCCAAAAAGGAGGAAACTAATCTAGAGCACCCCACACCCTATCCTTGCAAATCAGCCCCAAATTTTTGTCACAGGGTCCTATTTGTATCTCAGTCTTACAACTGAAGCCTTTTTGGTACTTTCTATTTTTTTCTATGTGATAAATTAAATTTTCAAATCTAGTCTTACATGTCAAATAGGCTTATTCAATCACACATAAAATTTATCTCTTTTACAACTCAACAAAAACATAAACCCTAGGAGGTTGTCTCTCCCTTGTGGTAGTAAGCCAATCATAAAACCCTAGTTGATTTATGTTTGAATGTGGAGTCAAAGTGAAAAGGATATAATCCTAGTTTATCTAACTCGATCTAGGATCACTTTTCCCAATTCACATAAGGAAATAGGTGATCCTTGTACCACTGAACTCCTAACCATCGACTCTTGAGAAGAGAAACACTGCTTTTAGTAATCTCAAGGTATTTAACATGTGAGCCTACACTAGTGTGACACTCCTTTACTTGAATAATTATGGTTGTTAATGTTCTTGGAATGTACTCTTGTGAAGACCAATAAAACACCACTCAACCTTATTACCTTGGAGTTATTAGCCATTTTTTTTGTTGTTTTTATCTCTTTCCAAAGTAAACAATTTGTCTAAAATTTTGCAAAATACCAACAATTCCACAAAGTCAGGCTTTCGAGTCTAAAACTACACATTTGAGTTATCCTATAATGCTTTTGATTTCTATTATTTTTTCTATGCATCTACCAGACATAATTATGATTTCTATTCATATTGTTGCATATCTAATTCATATAATTAAACTTTTGATCAAAATTATTGCATATTTGAGTTATCCTTTAGTGAATTTCACAATCCTTTGGAACTTCTTAATCACATAATTGTGCATTTTACCTATACATCGTTACTTCTAATTTGATTCTTGAGTATGTCTAATCTAATAAACTATGTAATTTTTTGGTAGAGATATGATTTTGAGCCTCTATTTTGTGCTTTTATGACATATTGCTACACACATAAGAAATATAGTGATACTTTTGGTTTTGTAAGAGAAGAGGACCAACCACGTAAAGGCTCCAGGTCATAGCGAGTCGAGAGTGGAGGGATTCCCTGACTTACCTCACTCTAAAGGACGAGGATCGAGAATGAAGATCACTATAGTACTTTTGTCACTCTTCAAACCCAAGTTTCAAGTTTAGGTTAGGCGAGCTTGTTTTCAAAGTCAATACTGCACCTCAGAATATAGACAAATCTTTGTCTGAGGACAACAATGTAGTTCTAGGATGACAGTGCAGCATGCTAGAGTCTCTCTGGTGTGTTGGAATTTGTATAGCTAGAGAATTGGAAGAATAATAAAGACTACCTAAAAACATACTAACAACCTAGCTAGTTGGTTTCAAGTGGAAAAAAAATAATGAGGAAATACAAAAAGTAAGGATGAATGTGATAAAGAAAATAAATGAGGGATAGGGTGACAAAGATAATATCACACAAGCGCCAGTTTTCTAGCTAGCTCCACATGTACATTCACCTACACACAAGCAAGGGGGAAAGTTTTGGGGGACTATATAGGGTCCTGCCTTATTCAAACCCCCATTTTGGTGTTTCCACCTCCACAGACAGCCAAAAAGAAACTAAGTAGAATATGCGACAAAGGAAAGAAGAAATAGAAAAGAAAACTATAGACAATATTATGCTACTCAATCAAATCACAAAGGAGAGGAATGAAGCGTTACCACATCCTCCCAAAAGATCACTATACAATGGAGGAGAAAGCATGATATGAACTTGGAAAAGTCACCACTGCCGCAACCGTGGTGAAGGGAGGTCTTGCAAGACTCCAAGCTCACAACATCTATAATGGCCTCACACTTGTAATGTGGAGTTGATGGAGTGTTGCTACTGCTACAATGTTCAAAAGTAGAGTGTTATAATGTTGCTTGAGAGTGAAGAGGAATTGCTAGAATTCCAATAATATTGCTAGAGAGTCAAATGAATTGAGAATGGATCAATTTGAAGGAAGAATGAGGAAGAATTTTCCATTTTCAGGTCGGTTTGTCAAATGGGGATGTTACAATTTGACCCCAATCAAGTGTGTAAAACCTCTACCAACTTTAGAAATAGGAATCCGTCAAGGACAATAGTGCATCATGTAGATGTCCATGCACCGCGCATGCTTCCCTAACAAATATTCTCTCATCGACACACAAGGTAGATGCCAAGTGGATGGAAGGTAGGAGAGTGATGTGGAATTTTTCCTTCATATTTTATTTTCTAAGGTGAGGGTGTGTAAAAGGGGAATTTTCCCAAGGGGTGCAAATTCGCACCTATACATTTTTCCCCCCCTTTAGGGAGCGTAAATACTGATGAGTGCTCGGTAAAATAGATCAAAGAGTTAGTAGGGTTAGAAATGTATACCTAAACCATCAAGGAAGTAGACTGCGATCTGTTGAGCTTGAAAGCATAGGGTAGACAAAGGACTCCACAGTACTCTCCCTGAGAAGTTTCAAACAAGAGGACTCCATAACCCCGTAGAACTATGAAGTTTCACAAAGTACACCAAAGGCCCTCGAACCAACAATGGAAAAATATCATAAGATGAAAGCATCTCATAGGCCCACAAACCTACAAGAAGGCAACCCTCAAGTTCTCTCTCATGAAGGAATCCTAGAGAAGTAAGCACCTTACAGGCTCGTAGACCTGCAAGGAGGCATCCCTCAAGTTCTCTCTTATGACGGAAATCAAAAGAAGGGGACTCCGCAAAGTCATATTGGAAAGCGGCTTTACTAGTGCACCTAAAAAGTGACATGTTAATTTTCCAATAGAACATGTTGGAAAAACAAGGACATACAACTAAGAGGGGGGGTGAATCAGTTGCCACAAAATATTTAAACTTTTCAAACTTAACTTAACTTAATCTCAGATATGATGAATGAACAATAAACCACAAACAATTAACACATCAAAAACAAAGAGAACACCAATATTTTCTACATGGAAACCTTGTTAGGGGGAAAACCACGGTGGATGTTAGTCCACAATATTATACCCTATTAAAAGTATAAAGAAGAATGATGAGAATACACATGCATTCAGGCACACTTCCTAGAGCTCACTACTCAAATACAAGAGGGCTCGCTACCCAAACAAGACACACTATCTTACAGCAATTTGGATTAGATCCACAGGGTATGAACTGAGAAAATAGCTTCTACAAAATCCTAATTATAGTTCCTTTTAAGAACAAAAACTCTCCTTCACACATTACTCAAACTTCTTAACACTCTGCTCTACAACCGAATGATTTGATCACTATTCACACACTTTCTCTTTCTCTAACACTTCTTCACTTCCAACTTTGCACAAAAAACAACTCTTATATATCCGCAACATGGAATTACATCAATAATTTCATCGGCCAAAATAAAGTATAAAATATAAAACATATACACAATGTTGGCCCAAATTTACAAGTAAATTTTCAATGCGAATCAAACATCGTTAGCCACAACATAATGAAGACCTAAAACAATTTCCTCGAGCATGCCAAACATTCAAATTTTATTCTCCAAGGATCCATAACATGTTACAACCACCATGTCAGCCAAGAACATAAAAACCCAAACACACAAGAGAAAAATCACTGACCATGAGCACACCGATCAACGCAGGCGTGCAAAAAAGATAGAAAATGATCTAGAAGCATCCGCAACAGCTAAAATAACTAGAATCACATCAACTTCAATCAGGAACACTAACTAAATCCATAGAAAAACTATCATAACACAACTATTCTTAACATGATTAAATCTTCACGTAGACCTCTGAAACTTTCGGTGGATAAACAAGATATACTCAACAAGAAACCCTTTTGTCCATAATGACTGATCATCAATGTACTGAGCAAGACACCTTCATGACCTTCACTGTTCCACTGTCAACTTGCAACTCTTTCTTTAACAATTTTCTCAATATCCTTGACATATACAACCTTCAATACATCAATGCTAATAGTGTTGACATCAATGACAACCACATATTAGCAACACAACCAAAACATCTAACAGAACATGCTAGAAAAAAAATTAGCCATGTGGGAAAACAAGCGGACAGTTATGTAGACCATCAAAAACTTGGAAGACTTTCAAAGGGGTCCCTCGGGAACCTTCAAAATAAGAGGGATCCACTCAAGGAACGTGCTATTCGAAAGTGTAAAAGAGACATTTTTTCTCAAATCAATTCATCATCAAGGAATCCTTTCAAAGGATGTTCACTTCATCAATGAATTCAATAGGAAGAAAATGCCCCCTTGCAAGGGAAAGGTCGAGGATTTTCCTATAGGAAAAATCTGCTCCCACCTCAAAGCATAGTTCTCAAATTTTTTTCTTTACTAACCCATGATGAAGGAAACATGTTATGTCAGGAGTCCAAATTGAGAATGTGATTCTTGAAAAAAGGTTGCAAGGAATTTCAAGAAAAGATTCATTGGCAACAAATGCATTTTCTAAAAATCAAAGTATCATAGAAATGGCATTGTCACACATGAGAGGGACAACTCAAGAAAAGAAGAGAGAGATAAAAGAAAAGAGAAAAAGAGAAAAAATCACAAACAAGAGACAGGGGGGATCTAGTTTCACGAGGTCAGATCTTCTCATGCTTATGTAAATAAGAGGTAACCACAATGCAAGATGAAAGATCATCAATCCCCACTAGATGAAGAAGAATGCATGAAAGACAAATTAAAAATAGAAAATTGGGTCAACATGGAAGGGAATCCTAAATGCCCCAACACTTGTATCATCGCTAATTTTCTGAAAGTCAAAGCACATAATAGAGGAAGAATGATGATACACATAGAAGAAAGTTTACGACACCAAATCACTCCTATATCCAAGCACTAACAAGGGTGACAAGGGTCATCCAAGAACACATAGCATGAGCATGAGGGAACACACCACGACACACACATCTAATCTAAAGATAAAGAAGTGGCCTCCCCCTAACACTCATCAACTTGGAGATCATTCACTTCCCAATATAGATCATTGTAAGGGGAAGGAGGAAGATCCTGCAGGGTTGGAATATTAAGGGTAGGTACTTATGACCCTCCCAAAACAAAGGCTAAGGAAGAAGGCCCCACAAGGTCTTCTCCCCTCGGCTCTTGTGGAGCTATGGTCAGCAATTTTGTGAAGATTTCCAACAAGGCTAGAACTCTGTCTAGAGAGTTGAACGTGCACTTCATAGGAGTTCCACTTTGTACCTCAATGGACGGGGAGGACTACACCCGAGATTCACCATTTAGCTCATCGAGCGATTTGGGAGTGGTGAAAAACTCAGGGGAAGTCATAACTTGTTCCATTACCAAAATAGAACAAGCTAGCATAGGACCACTCTTTGGAGAAGGTGGGATCCTCTTATACCCTCCATTGTTGGAAGGGTCATCCTCTACCTTCTACTTCATTGGGGGATGCGAACTCCCCATAGACGAGGCAAGAGGTACGAAGGAGGAGGAGAAAACCACAATGGACACCACTAAGGTATTTAGCATTTCCATGAGTTTAGGGAATGGTGGGATGTCCAGAAGGGACATCAACAAGGGTAGCTCAGTTGAATGAGCAATGAAAACCTACACCTTTTTGGGGTTAGGCGCACCCACACTCATAGTGGGAGCCAAAATTGAAATTGAACTTGATTGAATGGAAGTAAAGGGGAGGAGAGAGGAGGATGCATCAAGAGGCCCTGAGATAAGGGTAGTCATCTCCTCCTCCTTCTTCTACAAAGAGGTTTGCTCAACCACCAGATCCTTTCGTTGGTGCTTGTGTTCACACTCAAGGAAGTTTCTACGACTCTTCAAGCTAGAGGTCAAGAGTTGCGAAGGGATAGAAGGCTCCTACTTAGCCATAAGGGTGTCGACTCTAATGAGAGTAGGAGGAAGAGATTGGGAAACATCCAAGGGAGTCGACTCTAATGCCTCAGCATTGGGCCCCTTCCCATTTAATGCTTTTTAAGCAAGAGCTATAGGAAGCCGCAAAGGCCAAGACATAGAGGATTCTCCTTAGGGACCCTTCTTCCATATCGAGTGGGCCTAGGCTCTGTGGGTAGGACAGGAAGCTCAAACATATGATGCTTGGGATTTTTCCAAGTATGCACCATAGGATTCTCTAGTAAGTGCGAAATAGAATCTAATGGCGCCGCAACAGGGAGAGAGGAAGCGTCAGGCTAGACAACAAAAGAGGAAGAAGAGGGACCTCAAGAGTGTTTTTCTTCTTCTCTTCTATGGGCCTTGGTGGCATCACTATCAACTTTTAAACAAGCCCTATGTGAAATAGAATAAGGGGATGGAGGGTATCTCACTCTAGGCATCAGGCACCCTTTCTTGTACTTTTGACAAGTCCAGTACAAGAGGTCCTTCCTGGGTGGGAGAGGACCAACGATACAAGCCAAAAGTGATCTAAAGAATAACTTCCACGTGTAACTGATGGTCTATATCTGGTGTCATGGATCACATGCACAGAACCTTCATGAATAAATTTTAAACATTTGTGCACAATCGAGGGAATTGCATTCATAGCTACTAGCCAGGGGATACCTAGCTTCACTCTGAAGAGTTTGGATCATGGGATTATGTCAAACAACAACTTTACAGACTTAGGTCCAACAAGGATTGAAAAAATGATACTACCAAGGGGAGGTACAAAAATTTCGTTATGCATATGGATGGTGCTCTTAGGTGTGCCATACCCATCTTTATGCAATAATTTGATTAACATAATCTCCTTGGTTATGATATTCACCTGAGATGTCAAGTTAGCAAGAACACTTGTTACAGTGTTTCTGTTGATTTGCTCAAGGATATAAAGAGGTGATAGTTCTCTATTAAAACCCATCGACAGGTCCTATGAGGTGAAGGTTATACCTGAACTATTGCTCGTAGGCTACATAGAGGGGATAGGAAAATGTAGGAAAGAGGCCATCATGCAAACTAAACAATACTCTCACAAATCCCCCCAAAGGTTTGAGATGGGATAGTGGCCTAGTTAAGGCTTTGTTCTAGAACACCTATAGAATCTTCCAACTATGCCTACTAGGGGTCACAGGTTGGGCTATAAGTTGAAACACCTCACAACACTCACACCTATAATGCTCCTAGAATGCGAGGAAAGGATACTTCAGTACTGCCAAACAAAACCAAAATGATTCACATCAAGTTCACCAAAAATGTAAGAGAGGGGGGCCAACCATGTCAAGGCTCCAAGTCATGAAGAGTCGAGAGTGGAGGGCTTCCCTAACTTACCTCACTCTAAAGGATGGGGATTGAGAATGAAGAGTACTATGTAGTACTTTTGTCACTCTTCAGACATGAGTGTTAGGTTTAGGCTAGGCGAGCTAGTTTTCAGAGTCAATACTGCACCTTCGACAACTCTTTGTTTAAGGATGACAATGCAGTTCTGGGATGACAACACGACACGCTGGAGTTTCTCTAGCGTGCTGGTGTTCATAGGGCTAGAAAATAGGAAGTACAATAAAGACTACCTAAAAATGTACTAACAACCTAGCTAGTTGGTTTTAGGTGGAAAAAATAGAATGAGGAAATACAGAAAGTAAAGACGAACGTGATAAAGAAAATAAATGAGAGATAGGGTGATGAAGATAATCTCATACAAGCACCAGTTTTCCAGCTATCTCCACATGTACATTCACCTACACACAATCAAGGGGGAAAATTGTTGGGGGTTGTATAGGGGCTTGCCTCAATCAAACCCCCGTTTTGGTGTTTCCACCTCCATGGACAACTAGAAAGAAATGGAGTAGAATATGCAATAAAGGAAAGAAGAAATAGAAAAGAACACTACAAACAATATTATGCTACT
This sequence comes from Sequoia sempervirens, assembly GCA_007258455.2. NCBI lineage: Eukaryota > Viridiplantae > Streptophyta > Pinopsida > Cupressales > Cupressaceae > Sequoia > Sequoia sempervirens. The sequence continues at coordinate 11,680 of VDFB02334065.1, read as the reverse complement.
CAATCAAATCACAAAGGAGAGGAGTGAAGTGTTACCACCTCTACCCAAAAGCTCACTAGTCAATGGAGGAGAAAGCAACCTACAAACTTGGAAAATTCACCACTACCGCAACCGTGGTGAAAGGAGGTCTTGCAAGACTCCAAGCTTGCAACGTATATAATGGCCTCACGCTTGCAATGTGGAGTTGATGGAGTGTTGTTGCTGCTACAATGCTCAAAAGTAGAGTGTTGAATGCTACTTGTGAGTGAAAGAGTGAAGAGGAATTGCTAGAATGCCAAGAAGATTGCTAGAGAGTCAAATTAATTAAGAATGGATTAATTTGAAGGAATAATGAGGAAGAAGATGTCATTTTTGGGTCGGCTGGTCAAGAAGGGATGCTACAATTCAACCCCAATCAGGTGTGTAATGCCTCTACCAACTTTAGATGTAGGAATTGGTCAGGGATGACAATGTATCATGTAGACATCCACATGTTATGCATGCATCCCCAACAAATATTATTTCACCAACACATAGGGGAGATGCCAAGTGGATGGAAGGCAGGAGGGTGATGTGGAATTTTTCCTTTGGATTTGATTTTCTAAGGTGGGGGTGTGTAAAAGGGGAATTTTCCCAAGGGGTGCAAATTCGCACCTATACAGGTTTATTCCTAAAATTTCATAATACTCCAAAAGTCATATTTTAAGACCTTTGACCAAACATACTTGAGACATAAGACCTAGAACACATTTGAGTTGAATTTACCATCATTATCCACTAGCAAAATCATAATCCATTATTTATCCTATATCATCCTTTTTGGACTTCAAAGATACTATCCTAGGCTTAGACAAGCATATCCCTTTCATAATAATTGGTCATTTAAACAAATATCTAGCAACTAAGATATTCATAATTTGGTCTAGATCTTCCATCATTTATCACTAGCTTAGCTCTTTTTTTGAGAAATTTCCTAGTTCAATAAGATAGTTGAGTTAGCCCCAATTTTTGTGGAAAAACTTAGGAGGCTTTACTACTCTTGAGCTGGTGAAATCCACTCTTATCCTTTTTCTTGGACTCATAAGTCTAGTTCAAGTAAAAAAACATCCAAATCTCAGCATTTATCACCACAACAAGATCTAGATTAAATTTGACTTATTGATGTTTTATCCTACATCATTTTATGAATAAAAAAAATCCAAAATCATCACATCCTTTGTCCAAATCTAAAATCATACCTTTAGAAAATTCCATAAGAAATTACACGTCCATATCAAATCATCCAATTTTCACCTTACATCATTATATCATAAGGTCAATTTTTTTTTTTGCCTACAACAAGGTATCAACACAAGAAACTCATGGAGTCCAACCAAAGTGAGTCAAACATTACCATGACTATGGGTGATACACAACATGATTTTGGCATGCCTTAGTTGTTCAACCCTAGTGATTATCAAACAGCATGACCTTCCTAATCAGAGGTTATTATAGAGGACATCACACATGAGTCTCTTCAATTGACACAAGAAATTTTTAGAGATGTAACAATACCCAAAATTAATAAAGGTAATTGATTGTCTTCTTGCTATGGACCCAAATAAATATTTTCTTAAACTAGCACAAAAAGTTACAACATTTGGATTTTGATATTTCTAAACTTAGGGAACAAGCCCTTACAAACATCATGTCATCACACACCATATCTAACACAAGCATACCCATGTCTCAATCAATCAACGTATCCTCAATCTTTTATGCCAGTTATGTCAAGTCAACCAACCATACCTCCCATTAACATAAATTTGATATCATTTTATAAACAATAAATCAATCCACTCCATCAAATACTTGTAAGAATTGTGAATAACATGAGACACATGATCAAATAATGAAAAAATACCTTCCGCACAAGAGAGATGCAAACAATAATCTACTATATCCTCAACTAAAAAAAATTATTGTAGAGAAGGGGGATTCACTGTCCCTGAGACTCTCGGGTCATGAAAGAGCCTAAGGGAGTAAACTACCTAATAAACTAAAAGGGAAGGGACAAGATGAAAAGGAAGGGAAAACAAGACTTTGTTTCCCTTCTGGTTTTGATAGAGGTTTTTTGGAACTGGGTGAGTCGACCACAGAGGTCTTAGATTGTAAACTAGACGACTCTCTACCAAAGGATGGTAGCATGGGGTCGGACTTCAGTGCACCACGTTGGAGTCTCAAAGACACACTAGCATCCTATACAGACAAAGGGTCAAGAAACAACCAAAAAAACACAGGGTCTACTGACAACCCAAATGTTTTAGTTTTACAGTTTAACAAAAATGTATGGAAATGTAAAGTATAACAAGAAGAATACTATGAAAGCTACTCTAATGGTGAAATGATAAAGAAAGAAGAATAATTCCATCTTACTCAAGGTCCAATTCTCCAGCTAGATCCAATCAAATGAATAGCACCTACAAACACAGTAACAATAAAAATGTTGGGGATCTATTTTGAGGTTTGCCTCAGTCACACCCTTGTTTCGATGTTCCCACCTTCACGAATAGCTAGTAGACAAAAATATTGAGAAAAGTGATAGAGAAGTAGATAGAAAAGACACAATATAGTAGAGAGAAATGACAACATGGATGCTACTCTACAAGAATGATAACATAAGTTATCAAATAAAAATAAGATCACCTTGCCTTCTATAAGCACTCAAGGTCGATAGAGAAATAAGAAGAGTAATATCACCACACCAAGGAGGTAGAGCTTTGTGAACCTATAATAGAAATGGTGTTGGAGCAAAGAGAGGCTATAGAAGCAAAGTATGGAGCTGCTTGAAGCAAGGACAGGTGTTATAATGATCAAGATAGTTGCTAGAATGAAGAATTAGCTTGAGAGCATGAAAGAAGTTGATAGAAGTGAGTTCAAATGGACAAATTTGAGGTAAATAGTCATTCCCAATAGTCAATATTTGGTAGGGGGATGTTATGCTTGTAGGTAATAGAGAATCATAAAGTCTTTACCATTTCTTGATGTAGGAATATTGTCAAGACGTTAGTGCAGTGCACAAATTTCTGCATGGTGTGCATACGTCCCTAAAAAAATGTACTTCATCGACATTAGATGACAGGGACATGCGGAAAAGGTATAGAAAAAGTGATGGGTTTTTGCACTATCAGACTTGTAAGGCTAAAATGAAGGTAAACTAATGGGAAATTGCATGAGGTGCAAATTTATGCCATTACACTTACAAAATGAAATCATACAATGAGGGAGAGTGCTTTGTAATAGAAAACCTAAATGATAAAGGGATTATATCATGAAAATTTTGATCATCTTATGTGTTGAGACAAAATTATCTAATAATAGCTCACTCTAGTTAACATAAAAAAATCCTAATTTTAGTTGAAGTGCACGAAATGGAATTAGCTTAATAATTAATCAAAGATTAATAAATTATTAGGTAATACATGATTAATCTAACACCCCCCTTAAGTGTAACCTAGGGAGCAGATATAAAAATCTAAAAATCCAATGCATAAAAAGAAAATAAATCATGCATGGGTCTCAAAAATAAGACATGATGAGGTACCCATGTACAATCAAAGAAATCTATCATAACTAGAGAAAATGAGAAAACCTCATGGGAAAAATCTTCTCTTAAAGAGAGATGAAATCATACAAAAAAACATGAAGGAAGCCTCATGAAGGACCCCTAAGGATGACTTCCTTTACTCCAATCAGTGATCATAAATGGAGGCAATGAGGCAATGCCAAAGGTTTCATGAAGATTTTTGTAACTTGCTCCTCTATAGGCATGTAATCCAAGGTGAGGAAACCATCTTGAATCAACTATCATATGAAGTGCATATGTATCTCTATGTGATTAGTATGTTGATGCTCCAATAGGTTATGATAAATGTGAATGGAATTTTGATTATCGCACCAAAGAATAGTGGGGTTATTAAGATGAAAATTAAACTCAATCAATGACTAATGAAGCCATAAAACTTCCTAGCTAGCTACAATCACTACACAATACTCAACCTCCATGGATCATAATGCAATAGCAGACTGCTTCTTGCAAGACCATGTAATGGGGAAAAAACCAAGGAAAATAACAAATCCAAAAGTGGACTTCCTTTCATTGACATCACCAACACAATTTGAATAAGTGAAGCTAACTATCTAAGAATCTCCTAATGTATAGTGAATACCATAGTGTGAGATGCCCTAAATATATCTCAAAATATGTTTGGAATCTTACCAATGACTCTCATGTGGATCATGTCAGAACTGAGAGACAAAACGAACCACAAAATAAATATCAGGATGTGAATGTCTCAAGTATAAAATACTGCTAACCAACTACCTGTATAATGTAGCATCTACTGAAGGAGTAAGAAAAGTGGAAGACAATACAAAACCTGACTGAAATGGTGTGGGGGTAGAATTACAATCAAGAATGCTAAATATTTGAAGCATGTCCAGAGCATACTTCTACTAAAATATAGAAATCCCATACGAAGAATTAATAACCTATAAACCAAGAAAGTGGTGTATAAGGCCAAGATTTTTCATCTCAAATTATTCCATCAAAGCTCATTGAACACTCTAGATCATGGAGGATGAACAAATTATAAGGATCAAATCATCCACATATAGCACAAGGATCAAAATATCACCCTCTTGTCACTAAATTTACACTGTGGGATTGGAATGACATCATGTGAATCCAAAAGAAAGAAGAAAAATATCCATCTTCTCATACCAAGCCTGTGGGGTTTCTTTGAGATCATATAATGAATGATGAAGCTTACAAAATAATAAATATTCATCAATAAAACTATGTGGTCGCTCCATATAAATATCGTTATGAAGATCACCATGAAGGAAATCACTCTTAACATCCATCTAGTATACTATCCATCCTTGTAAAGCTAAAAGGGAAAGTACAAGGTAAGTATAATTCATCTTAGAAAAAAGAAAAAAATGTCTCAAAATAGTCAATACCTTCAACCTAAGAGAACCCCTTTGCAAAAATATGAGCCTTGGACTTATCAATAAAACCATCTGTAGCATATTTGGTACGGTACACCCACTTGCATTGAACCAAATTTATTCCCTTAGGAAGAGGAACTAGATCCCAAGTATTATTCTTCATTAGTGAAGAATACTCATCTAACATAGCACTATTCCACTCAGTAATACTAACTACTTCTGAAAACTTTCAAGGATTATCTAAAGTTGCATGACTAAAAATACTAACACCTAATGTTTATGCATGGGTATGGCTAGAGTCTGAAGTATCACCTACCAAATATCCAGCTAAATCAATACTATTGTGGGTCCACTTGGGTAAGGGATGAATATTCAAAGGTGGAGGGATACTTGGAGCATCAACCTCATCCTCAAGAGATAAGGAATTCTCAAGAGATGAAGAAAAAGTAGTAGGTGTAGTGTCATAAAATTGTACCCTGTGGCAATTTCACAGTTGCAAATATAGCCCGCCATATTAATGAAAAAAACCTATGTCATAATTTCATGATTCTAACTTCATAGGTGACAAAAATGAAGCACTAGCAGCCTAGACATCTCATGCTTTCAATTTTTTATTAGGACACTTTCACGATGCATAGACGTCCCTGTGAAGTGCTATCATCCCCAAACTTTTTGAGATTCAAACAAGGATATTCTACATCCTTTACCAATGGCATGTGTTATTATGATAAAAATGTGGATGTAACGATTCTTCTTGCCCATGTAGCCTCACAAAACTCCACTTTTCACTCTCATTCTCATTCATTCTCACTCTCTCTCATTTGATCTTTCTTTTATTCTCATTCTACTTCACTCTTCCAATTCTCTCTTACTTCTATAGCAAAGCTCTTCTAAATTTATATCAAAGCAATAGTCAAGGCTCTCTTACACATAAAATTATCATGTCTATCAATCCAAGAGGGAAGCCACAGGCTCTTGGTAATTCTATCTTGTCTCTTTGTCTCGTTTATTAAATATTTTCTATTCCATGTCTATTACATTGGCGATTGGGGTTCTGCTCCATTGTGGGGTTTGTTTCTATCACACGTCTTTACATTTCATGTCTTTTTGTCTATTTCTATCTATTTGGTTGACCATGGAGGTGGAATCACCAAAATGGGGGTTTAACTGATGCAAGCCCTGAAATAGCCCCCAACATTTTCCCTCTCTGTTTTGTGTTCAAGTCTATGGATTTGACAAATTGGGAATTATAGATTTTAGGGCTCTTAATCCTTGTTTTATTAGGGATGACAACATAGGGTTTAGATGTCCCTATGATACACTATCATTTGTGACCGAAGCTTAGTCCTCTCAGTGGTAAAATCTATACCTCCTACTCTTTCCATTTTCATACATTAGATATTTTGATTATGTCTTTATCAGAGACATTAGATTTCCACAACCCATAATCAATGAGAGTGTGTATTTATGGATTTTGATTATTTCTTTATCTTATGTAATTATGTGATTTCCATATTATTTTTATTGGTAGTTTAGTTTCTTTTAGATTAAATTGTACAAATATTCTCTATTCTTTATCTTGTCACTTGAGCTTTATTCCTTGAGGTAACTAAAGGCTATTTTCTCCATGAAGACTCTCTTTGTCTTGAGTCTTGAGAGTAGAAAATTCCCTCCTTTATATTTTGGTGAACTTGACATGCATGGAATCATGTCGGATCTTTTTCATCAAAATTTTAATGATTTTGATAATGTATTTTCTAAGTTATATTTCAATATGTTGGATGATGCCTTGGATGATTTCTTAGAGGTATCTCCTTCTACTCAAAAATCTGAAAAATAAACTTCTTCATTAAAATATTTTTCTTCATAAGTTGAAGAGTCCATGAATGTCATTGTAGATTTTCCACCCCTCAAATTCCTAAGACACTAGTCATTTAGGTGACTTATGCTAGCCCATCTCCTAAAAGAATCCATTCTATTGGTGGGGTTTCTATCGCAAATGGTACACCAGAACTTTACACAAGATTTATCCAATCTAAGGCTCCCTCTTATAGAGTGGTAAACCATACTAACAATACTAGAAGGAATCAACAAAATCTTAATCAACCTATTTCTTGAATCTTTACCATATTCTCAACCAAGCCTTCCTCAAGCAATTAAACCTACAACTAAGCCACCTAGTGAGTATGATCTTGTTGAGAAACTTCACGTTACTCCTACCAAGATCTCACTTTGGGATTTTCTTCAAGAATCCTTGCAAAAGATAATCTTTCCTTATTTTTCTTGGTCAACAAATGTTAATGCATTTATAGATCATATTCATATCCTATAATGATAATACTTAACATTAACAATATTAGCATTAGACATGCTCTTGTTGGTACTAGTTTGGCACTCAACATATGTAGCATTGATTTATTGCCCAAAATCAAAATTGATTCAACTTCTCTTGTTGCTTCTTCTTTTTACATTCATGGATTCGATAATGCAGATTGACAAGCCTTAGGCAAGATAATCTTACCTTAGAGGTTAGCACCCACTACCATACCCAGCCTAGTATATGTTATGCTAGGACCATTACCCTACAATATTCTCTTGGGAAGACCTTGGATTCATGCTTGGGAATAGTCATTTCTACTTTGTATCATCCTGTAAAAATTTTTGCTAATAACGAAGTAATCACAATCAAGGATGACCCTAATGCTATACACCTATGTGAAATGATAGTTGTTGGTCAAGCCTCAGTTGCTTATACTCTTAAAATATTTATCCCTTTGTTATCTTATAATGTGTTGACATCTACTCTAGTAGTACCTGTTACAAAGGCTACTCTTGAGATGTATGTCCCTAAGGAAGATCATCCTGAAGCAGAGAGTCCTAAGTCTATCCCTTCTACCTCTTCTTTTGAATTGAATGCATGTATAGGTGAAAATTGGGGATCTTTGAACTTTACCAAATCTTATGTCAGGGAGTATAAAGTCGATCCTATCCACCTATATCTTTCAAAAATACCATTCCCCTCTACTAAGAAATAATATTGTCTTTATGTTGAGAAGGTTCTACTAAGGATAATCATGATTGTGGTTCTAATAAGAAGGATGATTATGATCTTGTGAAGCAGTGTGATACCTACAATATGAATTATGCTCTTTACACTAATCCTCCCTCTTTCCAAGAATTACAAGCGCATTATCGTCTAGGTTTCAATCTCCTTTCTAAGTACGGTTATGGAGGTAAAGGTTGTGGGCATAATGAGCAAATTATTAAAGTTAGTGATTTTTTAAGTGGCTAATATTCTCCAATTGGATAATAGTTGAAATTTAGGAATCCAAATTTGGCTAATAGTTCAAGCTATAACACGACCTTAATTTCCACATTTTTTACAAAATTTTATTTTAGTCTTAATTAAATCACTAACGAATTTATTTTATTAAACTTTTTAACTCAAAAATTCACCACAATATTCAATACATGTTTAGATTGGATTCACCTATATTTTATATGTTATAGTAGAAATCTAAATTAATTCACCAAAAGTATATTCTAATTATTAGTTGCTTTAGAACAATATTTCCAGTCTTTAGTTGCCACCATTGTTTAAAGTATAATCTAATGGCCCTCTTTGTATTTTGCAAGGTAAAATCTACCCCTAATCTATAATGCTCATAGGGCACAAAATTTCTTTTGTATTTTTGATCTCTATTGAGATCAATGATCGAAAGGAAATTTTGGCCCCATGAGCATTACATATTGTGGGTACATTTTACGTTGTGGAATACAATGAGGTTCATTAGAATATATTTTAAATTAATGGTGGCAACTAAATATTATAGAGTCTATCCCTTAAACCCATCGATCATTTCCACCCTCGAGCCCCTAATTTTCAATGAAAACTATTTTTTAAATGGAGGGATTCACCATCATAATTAATATATTTTCCTATTATTTTCCAAGATTCGCTAAGATTTTCTACAAAATTTTAATGATGTAAAAATATTTTCCAATAAAATTAATATTATTTTTTTTAAAGAAAGATTCACTTATAGAAATTAATTAATTTTTTTAAAAAATGAAAGATTCTCTAAGATTTTATATATTTTCTTGAGGGGGGGTTTCTTAAAGTTGTCCCTAATTAAAGTCCCCTTAGAGGTTGATCCTCATAAGCATAATATTGGACATGGATACTACCCCATGAAGTCTAAGGTGAAACCATGGTTGAATGTCAACATGATTTCCACTAGACCTCCTGATGAGAGCCATTCACATTCCATTTTATACCATACTCCTATATCATTTAACCCATTTTCATATTCCATTTCCATGCCTTATCCTACCATTTTACCACATTTATGTTGCATATAATCAAATATATATAAGTGGTATTTAATATAGTTTTGGGATATATATATGGAAATTAATTATTGATTGTCTTTACTAATAAGTATTATTATTTTAGCTCTAAAAAATATCATGAAGAAGAAGAATGCAAACTTCTTGTCACCTTCTTCATAAGAACCTTCTTGTCACCTTCTTCACAAAAGTATGGCTCGTGCTTATTGTTTTTGTTTCTCCTTCTATGTGGTTGACTCTAGTTTCACTTGTTCATTCCTCCACCCATATGCCACAAGTTGAGACAACTCAAATACCGAATGTACACAATTACAATTTGCAAAGATTGTCGTGGTTATTTTATGTTATTTTGTTTTGATGTAAGCAAAGAATGATTAGTATATTGTTAGGAAATCAGTTTAGTATGTTAAGAAAGATTGTCCATACAAATATTTCTTAACCGATCAATTTACTTTAGCTGTTGAATTGTAAACTATAAACTTGTTTTTTTTTTATACATCAAAACTATATGTGTAATCCTATGTAATGCAATGTGAGAAAGAAAATATATTTGGTCTTATTATTGGGATAAACATTTTGAATTCTTTTTCAGAAATTCTATTAGCTTCATATTCATCGGTTGACTAGGAGGTAGGGTGGCCACTCTTTAGTTGTCGATTGAATATAAATATCTTATTTTTACAAAATATGTTTTTGTGTGTTATGATTTCAATTGATTACATTTTGCATTGTTATATTTTTATGTTTTACATGTGTAAAAGGTGTTAATAAATTAAGTTTATTACTAATCTAAGTCTTATTTATGTGCTTCAAAATTAATTTCTATGACTTTCACGATTGATATTTATTTATTAAGTTTTTGTCTAAAAATTTATTGTGATAATTTCTACATAGTTTTTGTTGCGGTTCCTGTCACAAGCATTGTTGTTATTCCTATCACAAAAATACTGAAGAATCAATTACAATTTTTGTAGCAGTTCCTATCCCAAGAAAAACAAAAAAAAAAAATCTGGTTTTCAACTTAGGTAATTGATTGAGTTTAGGAATGCATTTTCATCCCCACTCACCTCATGAATTTTAGCCCTTGTGCATATGTCCACAACATCTTTTGCAAGTTTACGCCCCTGAATTGACACTTAGACCAAACATAATCTTATTATTAATATTAAATTTATTTCATTCTTTACCCCAGTTTTGGCCTATCACCTCCCTCTCTTAAATTAATTTATCTTGAATATATTGAAAGTAAGGTAGACTCTAAGGAGGTTCTTCTAGATGTTTTTTCTTTGGATGAAGCATTAGAGGAATTTTTAGGTGCCTAATTTAACCTAACTTCTTATCACAATAAATGATGACTCCCATACTAATTGAGTAAACATACATATTTTGTGGAATCTGTTATGAGTATTAACGAGAAGGCTCCTTTTGTCTAATATGGATGATAGTGATTCTATGCCTCATCATGATGATTGTAGTACCCTCCTCAAAGGGGATACTTTTGATGTTCTCATGGATCCTAAATCTTCTAACAAAGTGATTAAGATTGTGAATTTTTTCTCTCCAGAAGAATCTAAACAACATGCTAACTTATTAGATTTTCATCCTAATATTTTTGCTTCATCATGTGAGGATATTCTTGGTATTGATGAGTCCATGGTGGTTCACAATATCATTCTATCTTGATGCCAAGCCTATCAAGAAAAAGATTCATAAAATAAATCCTAAGGTTGCTTTATTAGTCAAGACTGAGTTAGAAAAGCTTCTAAAAGCTAGCTTTATCTATCCTATTGACTATTCACCTTGCATCTCGAGTATTGTTGTCATCAATAAACTTGATGGTTGTATTCACATTTTATAGATTTTTTGGATCTTAATAAGGCTTCTCTTAAAGATGATTTTTCATTTCCTAATACTAATATGATTGTGGACTCAACTGCATGCCATGCCTTATTTTTCTTCATGGATGGCTTCTCAGGCTATAATCAGATTTGTATTAACCCAAAAGATTGGTATAATACATCCTTCACTACTCCTTTTGGGTACATTTTATTATGTAGTCATTCTGTTTGGGTTAATGAATGATGGAGCAACTTACCAATGGGCGATGACTCTTATCTTTCATGATTTCATTCACAAGATCCTAGAAGATTATGTTGATGACATCTTGGCTAAGTCTATGAATCGTCAAGATTACATCAAGAATATTTTCATCTTGGAAAGGATTCAAATCTATAAGATGAGACTAAATCCTCTTAAGTGTGTCTTTAGCATGGAGTACATAAATATTTTATTATTTATCATTTCTCATCATGGAATCAAAGTTGATACAAACAAAATTGACACAATTGTTAACATGCCT
>VDFB02334063.1:0-12057 GCA_007258455.2 Sequoia sempervirens | reverse complement strand
TACAACAATATAGATTAGTTATTCTAAGTATCTTTTATAGTTTGCATCACTAATTCATCATCATTCAAGTTGTTTAGATTAATATAGATTTGTTAGTCTAAGCATTTTTTCTATTGTGACAATATAAATTTCTCTTTTTCCCACTTTTGTGATATTCTTGGCACAATTGATCATGGACATGCTACAAAAAATATGTAGTTTCTATCCTTTTGAAGAGGTGCATGCAACATTTGTTCAATATAGATTTATTATTCTAAGTGTCTCTTTTATAGCTCTGTACTACTCATCTCATCAGATTTTGTGCCATTGAGTCAATATAGATTGGAAGCTATTCCAAGCTACCCTCATGGTTTGTGTAAAGGTGCTTGTCAGTCCAGAATGTGAACATACTACTATTGTTGAAGACTGTGCCCTGAATGCCTCTAATAGGAAAATTTTGTAAAATTTGAATTCTCAAATTGGAAACAATGTAAAATGGTCATAATTGTGTATGGGCATAATCTATACCTAGTGATGTTTTTTGAAATATGGGTCAAATGTCTGGCATTGTATAAAGGGTATGATTAAAATGTAAAGGGGACTGTATTTTGGAAACTCATACGTTTTGTAAAGGGGTCTATTTTGTACTCTAATCGAAGCTACAACTCCGGTTAAGGTTTTCCTTTGTTCTTCCTGGCCGGTATGCTCTTTATGAACTAGGTTTTGTATCTCCCATTTCCATATATAATAAATTATAGTGGCTTGCAACTTTGCTCCTCAAATCCAACTTGGTGCAACTTCATTTTTAAAGTAACTTCTCATGAGGTTTTGCTGAAATCAATAAGTTTCCAACCTTTCCACACCCTCTCAATTCATCAAACACGTCTATTAGGACCTGCACAAGCTTGATACAACTTTAAATCTTGCTGCCCCCATGTTTCATTGACATTAGCAAGTTGCAACCACCATTTTTGGTGCAAGAGCACCTACACTACAATATCATTGTGGATCATTTCAATGATTAAAGTGTTAATATTTTGAGTTTTTGTCTTTAATAAGATCTAATAGGATCAATGGTCATGTATTAGGAGTTTTTAGGTTTTAGGGTCAAAAAAACATGGAGATCTCAACTTGTCCTAGTTGTTGCTTTGTAGCCTTTGAAGGAAAAATTAGTAAATTTGTTTAGGGACAAGCAAGAACAATGCTTTGAACATGTAATGATTCTATTTCAAGCCATTAAGTGAGGTCTTAGTAAAGTTAGAAGTGGAAAAGTGCAACATTTCATTATGAGTCATATTAATGTGAAAAATGTTTGTATTTTGGCCTTCAACGATCATTAAGGTTTCAAAAGTCAGTTAATATTGGTGGTTAAATAAATTGGGAGTTGGATTCCAAGGCATAGCAATGTACTTAAGGCCTTCAAGGGCTCGAGACAAGTTTGGTTGAAGGATTTTTTTTCTTTGAATCAATAAAGTTTTAATTGCTCAATTCATATTTTACTGTTTTTCTTGTGTTTTCTGCCTGTGCACAAGCCATTCAATAATTTTTGTATCAAAAATTTATGTAGAAACATTATTACATGTCTTGAATTTATTCTAACTTCTTAATAAATGGTTTCTTTATTCATTTTTTGCCTCAAAACTCAGACTTTCTTTAGACGGGTTCTTAAACAGGGCAATAAGAGTTTTGCAATTTTAATGGCTTGAATCTCATCCCACCTATTGTGTGCCAATGTGAATTGATGGGATGAGTTGGTATGGCTTAGGAAATGATATTTCAAGAGTGGAAGGCATGGAGAACTGGGTTTTGAAATAAAATGAAGAGTTAAAGGTCTAAAAATGGTGGTTTTTTTCACTTGAAAATAGAGTTTTTACCCTAGGGTTTGCAAAAATCTCTGAGATACCAGATATTTCTTTGTTTTCTAAGCATATTTGGGCCTAAATAAAGGTGTCTAAGGTGGTGGAAGAGTCTGAAAGGTTGTGGAAGTGCTACATCCAATAAACCCTCAAGAATTACACTAAAAACAAGGGTTTTCTGATTTGATGGTTACATGTCCGTACAAATGGAATCCACTTGTAGAATCTTTGTTTTCTTGGCAATTTATTTTCTACCCCAAGGTTTTAGGGTTCCGTGTGGTGTTTGAAGGTATGTTGCTTTGCATGGGCTAATTGAGTAGCCTTTTCAAGGGTGAATGTATAGGAATTCAACGCTGGTCCAAAGGAGTCTATGCTATTTCTCATATATGTTGTGTAACTTGGATATGGGTGTTTGAATCAGTTATGTGTTGGTCTAGTGTTTTGGAAAATTGTGGAGTAATTGGACAAAAACTAGTTTCTCACTATTACAAGGGTTTAAGGGGGTTAAAAAGGGAAATGTGTATTTAGTTGCTTGTCAAGTTTTAAGGGAGTTTTGGACTATCCAAAGAGGTTAGAATAATCTTCTTAGATGCCTCAAATAGGCAAGTTGCAAAGAGTTTGTGATTGTGCCCTTTTGTCTGCATCAAATTTTCACCTAATTTCACTCGGTCTAATGTAGCTCAGAGTGATTCAGCGTATTTGGTTGCAAAAGAGGACCATCCCTAGTGTAAACGTACCCATCCAAACGTGTTGGAACAGTCCGTTTGGTCGTACAAGTTGCGGAATGAAAGTTGCACCACTTTGCAACTTTACACTGCTTGCATCTGGCAACTTTTCCCTCCACTGAAAAGTCATCACCACAGGAAAATGCCTCCAAGATAGAAAAAGATGGGAGAGGTTATTGTAGATGGTCCCAACATGATCCCATAGCCTCAAAAAGAGATTTTGTAAGCCTCATGGTCTATGAGAAATAGCGCTTCAAAGATTGCTGCCTTTTAGCACTTTGGACTCTTAAGGGAAATCGTCGGTCCAATGTAGCTCAGAGTGATTCGGCATATTTGGGTGCAAAATGGGATACATCCTAGTGTAAACATACCCATCCAGGCGTGTTGGAATAGTATTTTTTGTAGTACGAGTTGCAGAATGAAAGTTACACCACTTTCCAACTTTACACTACTTGCATCTAGCAACTTTTCCCTCCATTGAAAAGTCATCACCACGGGAAAATGCCTCTAAGATAGAAAAAATTGAGAGAGGTTTTGTAGATGGTCAAAATGATCCCACATAGCCTCAAACAAAGTGCAGCGTAAGCCCTCACGGTCTGCAATAGCCCTTCAAAGATGCTGCCTTTTAGCACTTTGGACTCTTAAGGAAATTGGCCGTTCCAATGTAGGCTGAAAAGTGATTCGGTGTAGTGGAGTGCAAAGAAAGGACCATCCATAGAATAAAGCATTACCCACTATGGATGTGTTGGAATAGTCCATTTGGTGGTCACAGTTCTTGAGAATGAAAGTTGCACCACTTTTCAACTTTACCTTCCTTGCATCCCGACAACTTTTAGATCCCTTGAAAAGTCATCACCACGGGGAAAATGTCTCCAAGATATAGCAAAAGCTGAGAGAGGGTTTTAGATGGTCCCCACCATGATCCCATGGCGGGCGAGATTTTTTTAAAGCCTCACGGTCTGCGAGAAATAGCCTTCAAAGATTGATGCTTTTAGCACTTTGGACTCTTAAGGGAAATCTCAGGTCCAATGTAGCTCAGAGTGATTCAATGTATTTCGTTGCAAAAGAGGACCATCCCTAGTGTAAGCATACCCATCCAGACATGTTAGAATAGTTTTTTCAGTCGTATGAGTTGCAGAATGAAAGTTGCACCACTTTTACGCAGCTTTACACACTACTTGTATCGCAACTTTAGCTCCTTGAAAGTCATCACCACCAGGGGCAGCCTGCGAGATGTGCAGAGAGGGTTTTGTAGATGAGTCCCAACTCTCTAAAATCCATAGCCCAGCCCAGACTGAGGAGAGTCTGTGGCATCATGGTCTCTCGAGAAATAGCCCTTCAAGATTCTTGTACAGCACTTTTGGGACTCTTAAAGAAACTAATTAAGATTAAAAGAGTTAACTTCTTATAAACTTGGTTTGAAGTAATTTCATTTCTTTTTGTGCATTTAAAATGGAGTTTTAAGCCTTCCACCCTAAAAGTGACCTCTCAATAACTTCAAACACCTTAACTACCTCATTCTTATTCATTTGTTTTGCAAACAATAATTTTCATTCCAAGAGGCTGAGCTTTCATTTTTGCTTGTTGGATTGAATGCAGACCATGACACAACTTTCTTTTTTCAAAAATTGTTCAACATCATTGAACTAAGAATTTAGCACACATCTGCAGAGAAACAGAGGAGTACTACAAACTAAAACACATTACACTTCGGTTCTCATTGATTTGATGTACTCTCCAACATCTCTCTTCTCTCATGTGGAGAGTTAGAACTGCTTGGCCATGCCTTTGCATCATTAGGGAAGTTTTTCTCTTTTGACAATGTCAAAGCATAGAGCTTTTTATATAAGATTAGGAAAAATGCACCTTTCCTTTTAGATTAGCAATGCATGGAAGATTCAAAAGTATGCTTGATATTACAAAAGGTGTTATGTGTTTATACACTTCAAGCGTCTGGATCCACCCAGCACAATTCTTTCAAAATAAAAATCTTCCTATGCCACTGTTACACTGCACAAGTAAACCGGATTTTGTATTGTGGACCTATATTAAGCTACCACTCTCAAGAAAACTGTAACAATGATACAAAATAATGTTTGAGACTGCAAGAAGACATCAAAATGGCTAGTGTACTAATTTTTTTTTTGGGATTTTTGAAGAATGCTGATAACTCTACTTAGTTGGCTTCTTTTTTCAATATCATACAAACTGAACCCTGGCATCAATAGACTTTGTATATCAAGCTGACAATTCAAGTTTCAATGATGAATATTTATCATGCATGTTTTGAATGACATTCCAGTTTTATCAGATGTAGTTTTTGTTTTATATGATGTTATGTGATATTCTAATTGTAGTGTTATTCATGCTTAGGCTACATATATATATATATAATTTTCACGTGTTTTTCTCCATCGTTTTGGCCCTACATCGCAATTAAATATAGGCATAGCATGTGTGGAATGAGGGGGCAGCGAACTGAACCCCTTTAAAGAGTTATATTTAGTGCTCTTCTCATTTTTTTGTGAGTTTTGTGCCAAGTTCACGAGAAAGAAATGTGGTCTCATAAATTCCATGACAAGCTAATGCAATTGATAGTTTCTCCTAGTTATTGGTTATGTAATGTGAGTAATTGCATAGCCTTGGAGTTGACTTTGCAAAACTATATTGTTATTGAAAATTTTCATCTATTAATAGCATCTAGTTGTTACTTATGCAATGTGAAGTAATGCTTTGAGTTTGAAAGATGTGCAATGCAATGTAATCAGCAATATGAACAAACTACATAATATAACCATTCTTTTTATGCTATTGTACATCAAGATATTTAACCATTGCTCACTTGATTAAAATTTCAAAGAGTTTAATTATGCACATGAGGAGGCAATTAAATTTCGATTGTCAACTTCTATATATGAAATTATCCAATAATCAAGTGTATGTCCATATACAAAAATGGCATCAACGCCAACTCAAACAAAAGTTTACAATATGTGGCATATGCCATCTCGGTAACTATTCAATATTTATATGCCAAAATGTCTATCTCATTCTAAACTACTGGTGGATCATCAAAATGGAGCCTCTTTGAGGCACTTTCGTTGGCTCACGAAGGTAGCTACTGCAAGGAAAAGTCAAACCACAATTGAGATTAGTTATACTATATAATTTAAAATTGAATAATTAACATAAAAATCAATATACATTGAATTATAATTGAACTCTAAAATTGAAATCTTGATTACCTGAAATATACGTCTCTTCGAAGGGTTAGGATTCCTAGAACATACCCCTCTCAAAGAACCAACCAAACCAACTTTTGTAATGCCAATCTATATATGTGAACAAAAACATAAAATTGATCCATGTTAGCATACAATTGTTGGTAATAAAAACATATTTACCAAGCACAAAATAAAATAAACACATACCTCTTTAGGCTGATCTTTTTCTTTATCTCCTTTAGGTGTTTCGACACCTCCTCCTTGAGGTGTTTCAACACCTCCTCCTTCAGGTGTTCGAATACCTACTCCTTCATGTGTTACGACACTTGTCAACAATGATGCATAGCTCACAACCGCCTGTACATAAAAATGACAAGTACATATGAAACTACCAATCTATGTCAATGTATGCCTAATCAATAAAAGATCTTATAAATCTTAATTCAATCAAATTTGAGTTCAATTACCTTTCCCTTATCTAACATTGTGCCTCCATAGTCTGGAGAGTGCCACACATCGCTTGCACTAGGTGTTTCCTACAAGCAGAGAATAAAATAAACATATAAGTTAATATATAATTTCATTAATGACAATTCAAATGACAAGCAAGTATACAATAAAAAAATGTAAATGAGTGAGTACGAAAATACATACTGTGTGCATGTCGAGGCCAAATGAAATGGCCCTAAGGGTGCTATCAGTCACTCGTGTGAGCTCCTCCTCAGACATTAATTGTTAAATAGACCATGTAAATAAATATTAGTACTTGATACTATCTCTTATTAATATTCATTTAAAAAAAATGTAAGTTATGAATTTACACCTTAAATGTTACCTATGTAACTATTCCAATGTCCACCTCTCTAGTAGGAGAGGACTCTATAGGGTGTGCTCTAGTCCCCTGCTTGTGATTTGCTATAATCTCCACATCCTGGATGTCATATTCAGAAGTGTCTAATGGATGCTCAATAGGCTGTACAATAGGACCCAAGCATATCTGCTGGCATGTATTGCAAATATGTGGCACACAAATATGTGGACCTGATAAGGATGATGCAACAGTATTGGATCCATCACCAACATCACCAGAATGTGGCTGAGCTACTGAAGAAGCATGGGAAACCAAAATACCACTCAAAGAGTAAATGGCCTGGATAGTCTATGTGGTTGCATCCTCTGTAATATCTGGATGTTGTACTAGAGGTGGCGAAGGAAGGGGAGGAATGGGAACATGTGGGTGCCTGACTACTCTAACTGCCCCTAGCCTATCCTGGGGCATACCTCCACCAATGCCCTGGAAGGGTTTAATGCCAAAGTAATTGACATGATGCCCTAACAAAAACTCAGCATATAATTTTTTAATAAAGTAAAAAGGTACATCAAGATTATTGTTGGGTGGTTTATCAAAAACCATACACCAATGATCCCAAAAGTTATCTACTATGCCCCTATGTGTGCACCATTTTATAGAAAGTTTTGGTTTGTTAACATTAATTGGAAAACCAGTGCGGGGGCTAATAAATAAAGAGGATATTTGGGCTTTTGTTATTTAGAGATTTTTCACATCATCATAAAACAATCCACATGCATAATATTCCCTCATGGTTTCTCACCACAAATGAAAGGAATTATGTTGGGTGGAGAGGGTTTCTACATTTGTAATTATTTCTGTCAATGTGGTTGAAATACGGGATAATCGAGGGATTTTCTTATAAACATCACAAATGCCCCTCAATTGCTCCAATTTTTCACCAATTAAGTCTTCAATTGATGGTTGCAGAGGTGGTGGAGCGTTTGACATTTCTGCATTTTGATTCTTAGCTGGTGGATTTTCATTCTCAACTGGTGGAATTTGTGCATTCTCATTCTCAACAACCATAATGCCTGATTAAAGTTAAAAAATAATTAATCTAATTAAAATTAGACAATATAAATGAAAATATTATAAAAATACCTTAGTTTTTAAAAAAAAATTCCAAAAAAACCCTACTTTTTAACAAAAATCTATAAAATTCTCTAATTTTTAATACAAATACATAAGCAACACTATTTTTAAAATCAAAATCCATAAAAAAATTAATTTTTTATCAAAATCCATTAAAAACATTCATTTTTAATCAAACTCCATTCTAAACTCAAATTTTTAATAAAAATTCAATCAAAAACCCTATTTTGAAAAAAAAATCATAAAAAACTAATTGAAATTATACAAATCTCATTCAAAATTCAATCAAAGCAAAGAAAAATCTAATTTCTAACCTTTTCAAATTGGATATTGGTGAAATCGGATATCCGTTGTGTGAAGAACCTCCTAACTGTGCGCTCGCGGGTTGTTTGACTGTGAAATGATTTTGATAGCCTGAAAATTGTTTATATATACTTTTTTCAAATCGGATATCTAATTTGGAAATCTAGGTTTGGTAATTGCTTTGGAGGTGTGTATTGACACCCAAGCCACCAAAAAGTCAACTCGACATTTTCATGTTTTTGGGTCGATGAAAGACGTAATTTTTTTCTCATTGCCACTTTTTGGCCTATCATGATCCTACACATACCCTAAATTTGCCATCAAGCCTTAGAGAAGCTTGGAGAAGGTCTACAGGTGGCAATTTGTAGTTTTAGATCCAAAAACCAGTCAAGAAGAGCATAACAGACTGAGAGGCACGTAATCCAGTTCAAAACTTCTAGAAAAGCAAAAGTGAACTAATTCTTCACTATTGGAAAATGAGTCCCACTGTACAGACTTGACAAATATTTTTATAGATCTGGATACCCTTTTGGTTGAAACCTGTATCTGCACACTTTCCTCGAAGTTGGACTGATTTTCCTAGCCTAGTGAATGAGTCCCAGTCAACATTAACAACAAATTTTCCATCATTCCAGACCTCCATTCTACCTTCTTTAGTCTCCCAGGTGCACACTTTCTATTTCATAGCTTTTTGTTGTATTTTATTCATCTTTCTAGATCATTTAGAGTTAGGTTGTATTCAATTAGGGTTTTGTCTTACAACTTGCATTGAATTGTCTTTTCCAAGTCTCAACTTGGTGGTGAACCTCTTATTAGATATCATTCAGCCTTTAGGACAGTCCCTTTGCAAGATTTCAATCTCCTTTGCATTGAAATCTCAAGGGTTTGTTCTTGAGTGAAGTGTGTGAAGAATTGCCTCTCTCCTTTTAGGTCCAAAACCCTAAAGGTGAAAGAAAGCCCACCTTTTTTCACCTTTTGACATTTTTTATTGAATCATATATTTCATTTTAAATAAATAAAATTGATCATAGGATTTGAAAAGGGTAAGTGCACAAAGATGGTTCCCAAAAAGGGGACTTAAGTGGACAATTTTTTTCTAAAATTAGGAAATACTGACCTTGGACGTGAAATTGAGGATAGTTACACTCAAAATTTTGAGATGAAACAAAAACAAGGATCAAAGTGCTCCGAGTCTACTTTCTAAACTACTAATTTATTTTGAAAATGGTTGAGATTAAGGGGTTCAAATGAGGGACGTACACAAATTGGTGTTGTTTTTGTCAGAAAAACATAACATAGCAACTCTTGTACGACCCTTGTATGGTGAATTTTTTTTTAGTATTTTAAAAATCACCATGGTTAGAAGTTAGCTAATAGTATGTAGTTGATGCTTGATTTTTCTGATAATTTTTTACTAATTTTCGAAGTGGACACTTCCTGAAAAATAGAATTTTGGTCGTGCCACCCCTACAAATTTTGGAAACTAATTGATTTTTTTCTTAAATTTGTACAATGGAGTCTAGTTTCTAAAAATGTAATTTATTTGAAATTTCGATGAATGGTTAATTTATAACAAAAAAAACACCAAACACTACTTTTTGCCAAAAAAGAGACATACAAACAAAAAAAATTATGGATGAAAGGCTTAAAATTTTCAAAAAGTGAAAAAAATTACATCGTTGGATAGCTAAGAGAGAACCTAACATTAGCCAGATGTTTGATTTGTTTGATATTGAACCACGTGCAATCTTGACAGTGAGCATGAACCCGATTATGTGAAAAATTGAAGAATTTGCAAAAACATGTGTTTGGTCGTTGGGAATTCCCTCCAAGCCTTTGATTTGGTATTCCAAGGAAAATACCAATCCCAAGGCTTGGGGATTCCCAAAGCAAGATATAATGCGCATGTGTTATAACGCCGGAGCATTATAACGTGCTCACATTATCTCTCAATTTTGACATGGTTTTTCTCGTTTGTGGGGAGCATGTTTAGCAAGACATAACATGAGCATAGTATAACACGCTCACACTATGTCTTTCTTAATGTTAAATTCTACTCTATTGAATGTACATGTTTATATATTTGTATGTTTGTATGTACATGTATGCTTGTATGTCATGTATGTATGTATGTATGCCTGTATGTATCAATGTGTGTATATTGTATGTATGCCTATATGTATGTAAGATTACATCTACAAATGTACATGTATGCTTGTATGTATGTAGGATTGTATGTACATATGTGAACCGTAGATTTTTGGCTCCAATGTACTCTCTAACTCTTCTAGGTTTTTTCACCTAAAAGGAGAGAGCTTAGGCCAAAAAGCTAAAGGTTCATTCAATTTATGTTAGGTATGATGTTGTATGAGATAAATGAGATGATATAAATGAAGTTATATGAATTAATTGATCGATTATGAATGCAAAATCTAAGAATTATGCTATGTTAGAAAACACATTGTGTAATATAAAATCACCTACAAATGAATGGAAAAATGTAACAAAAATGAATCAGACTGAAAGTGTGCACCTAGAACTTTGATGAAGACTGGAAATTTCATTTGAAATGCTATTGATTTTTTTTTTTTAGGCTTGGTGGGACTCATTCACCATTCTGGGTGAATCAGTCCTAGTTCTGCTAAATTGTACCAAAACTCATTTATGACAAAAGGGTATCTAAAAATATAAAAATTCAAAAATTGACCTTGGGGTGGGACTCAATCGCACCCATGGTGAATAAGTCCACTTTTGAGTTTTTGGATTTTCAAAGGTGGATTCTAAAACTTCCGATATGCACTTTGATGCCCTACAAGTGTCCGCTTTCGAAACTCTGATTTATGGGTCTGAAAATGAGATTTTGTTGATACTTTGACTTGTTGAATGAGAAGAAGACTTGGGAAACCTTGCAACTTGATCTTCAATGATTTCCAAGCTTCCAAGAGTCCTAAATCTGCAAACACACAAGACAAGAGAGAGAAATGTTGAATGCTAGGGCATGGGGATTTGCCTTGGTCAAACCACGTTTAGGTAATTAAACCAAAATAATGAAAGAGTAGAATGAAACATGCAATAATGGAATATATTACATTTCCCTGATGTTGATCTTGGATTTCTACAACAATGGAGGAAGATTCAACCTTTGAATGTCCTTAGAAGCTTTCTTCATGACTTTCAATGACGAAACCCTAAGTTGCTTGACTTGAGATGGAAGATTGGTGGATGAATATGTGAATTAAGTTAATGGATGTAAAATTGAGCTAAGAGAGGCACTTTTATAGGAAATTGACCTTATTTTCCCATTAATTGGATCCCTAAGGCTGACATGGAGAAAATTAAACTTAAAACCTAATTTTTCTCGCTCTAAACCCCAAAAATAGCTCAAATGGGACTCATTCACCACTAATGGAAAATGGGTCCCACCTATATCGAACTAATTCACCACTAATGGAAAATGAGTCCCATAGGGGCCATTTTTGCTAGCTGGAATGCCAAGAAGTAAGAAAATTAGGCTTATATGATGACTATGTCAGTTATTTGATCAAATTATGTGTCAAGATGCACAATATGGGTTAATAGGGGCCTATTAGTGATGATGTAAATTTAAAATAGGGCTTGGGACACAAAATTCAATGTGAAAGTGTGATTAAATACACTTTACAACACTAAAATGAGGTCCACATAACCTAGGAAGGCACAAGAACCAATGTGAAAGCACAAGACACATTACAACACTAGTTTATCATTAAATTTGTTTTACAAGCCTTTTAAATTGATGTAATAATATTATTAAATACATTTTATAGTTTTTAATTAGGGAGAAATGGGTTCATTAAGTCTAGAAAAGCGTGAAAGTATCTTACAACACTTTACATCACCTTTACAAGATATCATTAGAAGCATTTTATTCAATTTATAAGGGTCCAAGACCTAGTGTGGATGCAAAAAATTCCTCAGAACACTAGATTAAGACCTCATTAAGTCCATTTTATCATGAATTATTCCCATGTCAAGAAAAGGGTCCT
>VDFB02334060.1:0-23494 GCA_007258455.2 Sequoia sempervirens | reverse complement strand
GTTGCAAATGAGTCTTCGAGAAGAAATATGATACTGTTGAGAATTACAAGGATGAATTTTCTGTGAGGGAATATTCATAGGTTGAAGGAATTGATTATTGTGAGAGTTTTTTGGTAGTTTCTAAGCTAAGATCCATTTAGTTCTTTTTATCTATTGCAACAACTTTTGATCTTGACATTGAGTAGATGGATGTGAAGGTATCTTTCATGTATGGTGGTTTGGAAAAATAAATCTACATGAACCAACTAGGGAACTACACGATAAAAGGTTAGAAGTCATTGCTTTATAGGTTGAAGAAATATTTGTATTGTCTTAAATAGTCTCCTTGAATCTGGTATCAAATTTTTTATCCATATGTTTTAAAATTGGGATATATACTTGTTTAAATAATATCACTGTGTATATTTTAAGCACGATGGTCACTATTTACTTGTTTTCACTTTATATGTGGATGATATGTTAATGTTTGGTAAAAATAAGGTGATGATTGGGGATTTGAAGTCTTTGTACTCATTATTGTATGATATGGAGAACTTTGGGGTACTATGTTTACATCTTAGATATGTAGATCAAAAGAGATAAAGGTAATAGAAAGTTTATGTGTGGACAAAGTAAGTATGTTACGTTTATGCTGTATTATTTCAATATGAGTAACTATAGATCAATGCGTGTTCCTATTTCAATGGGAACTAAGTTATTAGTTGATTAGTGTTTGTCTTCAATTGTAGAGATGAAGGATATTTTTCACTTGTAGAGACAAAGGATGCCTTATGTTCCTTATGCTTATGTAGTTACTAGTTTGATGTCTCTTATGGTTTGTATTAGACCAAACATTGAGTAAGCAGTCTTTGTATCTCCTATGGTTGAATTTCTCTTTTTTAACCGATTTCTTGCATTCCAATCATCATGGTACTCTATAATTTAAGATTATTAGTGAGACTATCTTTGGGTTGGAGATTTTTATTATTTTATTTTTGAGTAACAGAAATTGTAATCAGAATTTGCTTTCTCCTTGTTTTTCTTAAAATTTTAGTTTAGTATTGAAATCATAGTATGATTCTAGCAAGGTCTCAAAGCCATTTTAATCTTATGTAGGCTAAATTTAGTATGTGTTTATGATATCTGATAAATGTTACATCAACCTTCTGTACGCTTGTTTTAGGTCTATGCAATTATTATTTAGCTTTTTTTTCTTTGAAGTTTGTACTTATATTAAATAATGTTAGAATCAATCTGGTTATTTAATGTATTTTTATATATGATTGAGGTAGTAAATTCAGTAGATATATCATGTGCATGCATATAGTTTCTTATTTATTCTATTCATACCCTTCTCTCTATTTATCTTTCTTTGAAAGGTTGATTAGTTGCAAATGTGATGACATATTTGAAATCAATGATAATCTATTTGAAGTATTCCTTTAAGAGTTTATTGTTAAATCTGTTGTGATGAATAAGGATATAGATATTGTGGTCATGGAAATCTATGTATAATATCTAACAAAATGTTTTAATATTGGAAGTTTTTAATAATAAATTTTTAAGTCACAAACATAGTTTTTGGTAGGACATGATGATAATGGATGATTAATTTCACAATAAATAAGTTTTTAATATTTCTTTGTATTTATATAATACTTCTTCTAGTGTTATCACATTTATTAGTTTGTTTTGATATATATTTATTCAAGAAATTTTAAGTGGTTTTTTTTTTTGGATAAAGCATGAACAGAATAATGGGGAAGTACCAAAAGTTTAGTGGTTCTATAGCACACCATATATCATTATCAGAAAATATAGAGGTACCATTCATAACTATTTCTCATCCATTAATTTTAATGATTTCCTATTTCTATTAGAAACACTAGAGGTATGATTCGTAGCTTTTCTCTTATTCATTGAATTTAGTGATTCCATATTTCAATTATTTAACTAATTTTCATTTAAGGTATATTATGATGGAATGTATGTATAATTTTACAATGGTTGCATTTTGTCATTTATTTTTCCCGTAAAAAGGAATGAAGATATATATCAATCACACTTGAATATAAAGTAGTAAGATGATTTTTCCTAGTTAGTTTTAAAAAAAACTCAAAATTTAGATTTATGGTCTTTGCATTTAGTGTTATCATCTGCATTAACTATTTTATGGAATTTTATGTATTAATAGTATAAAAGGTAAAATTCTTAGCTAATGCTAATTAAGTGGTTATTATATGTCATTAGACAAGAAATAAATGACTTATGCTTGTTGGGTATATCTTTTTGGGGATGTGGGATCTTAGTTTGTAGGGAAGGAAAAATAGACGTAATGTGATCCAGGAGCATCCCTGGTTCTTGACAATTTTGCATCAACCAAAAATATTTTCATTTCAGTTTGTTCTTGTTTCAATTCTTGTTCAATTCAAGTTGACAAATTCAGTGTATCATCATATTTGGTCACTAGACCATGCGGATCTATACTTGCATCGTGCAAATGTTCATTTGGCTTATTCTAAGATTTCTGATCGATTGGATCCTTTTCCGTCAAGTTATTGCTTCTGGATTATGTGGCAGTTTCTTGAACCAACACCGAAACAATTTTCAAACCTAACGGCTAGTTTAATTGCTCGTGGATTGTGCACGTATCTTACGGATCTTGATGGTGTAATTCAAACTATTTTATGGAGTGTCCCCGACCTTAATTTAGGTCCAAACTTCATCTTATGCATTCACCGAGGATTAATTCAAATTTGAGGCCGACCTATTCATGCACACGTTACATTTCTCTCATCAGAGATTGTAATGATCTTTGGCCGACGTAGATGATTCTAGATCGTTGGATATGATATAAATCATTGTAATAGATCATTAGAAAAGTAGATTGAGAAAGATAAGATTTAATCTGTAAGATTTTCGCTCGCATTAATGAGCATGTAGGAAGATGATATTTTGAACATGTTGTATCAGGCCTGTGAGCCGAATCTGTAAGCCCGGATGTTGCCGGCTGTATGTAATTGAATTTTCTGTTAGTAAGAATGTTTGAATCTACTTTTTCCTCCATATTTTGTGTTGCTTCCGTTGTGTGACTCTTGCTGCATGGTCCAGACTGTTCTCTTTGAGGACCCTCCTACCATGGCTGCACCAAATTGGTATTAGAGCGAGATTCGTTCCATGAGAGATCGTCATAGTTTGCGGAGTCCTGTTGAAGATTTGTTGTGGGGTGGCGGACTGAGGATCCGACCTGCAGCTGCAGAGGACTTGTGTAAAGATGGCGAGAAGAAGAAATGTTAGAGGAAATGGAGCGAATGGAAATGCAGACCCAACCCTAATGGAGATGTTGAGAGGAATCGCTGCCAGATTAGATGCAGTCGAAACGGCCCAGAGGAGATGTCGACTAGTTGATGATGTAAGTGATGAAGAGGTAGAAGTACAAGATGCAAGAGGGAGAGAAGATCAACATAGCTTGGATCAGGGAGAAAAGAGGCTCATAAGAGCCCTAACTAGAGCAATAGTAGACCACATTTCAATCCACTAGATTATAATGGTAAGTTGGATTCAGATGAATTGCTTGATTGGATAACAGAGATGGAAAAATATTTTTATTTTGAAGGTACAACTGAAGATAAGAAGGTGAAATTCACTTGTACAAAGTTGTGTTGTGACCTTTTTCACACATCGCCCCATTGCAAATGGGGACCCCTTGATTTTGGCTTTGCTTTTCGGTCGTTTTGTCGTTGTCTCTCTTTTCTACTGTCTGTCTTTCCGAGATGTGCCCGCCGTTGAACCTTAACGTGAAATTTTGGCTAAGTCTAAAAATTAGGGTTTCCATCTTTCCAGCCAATTTGAGGTCAAGTGAGGCGAATAAATTGAAAATAAAGACTAACACTGTTGTTAGTATGCTTCCAGCAGGTTTCTACTGAAATTTCATCAGATTCCGACAACTTACTATTTTTAGTAAGTGTGCAATTTGGGGTGTTCTCCTAGCATTTCTTGAAGTTTTAACAGTCACACTACGTTCAGAGCATGTCAAGCTGCTCGCGTGCAAAATTTGAGCTGAAACGAACAACTTACTATTTTTAGCAGTTCAGCTTCCAGGGCAGATTTAAAGGTTTATATAAAGAATTTTTCAACACATGTCTGAAGATTCCTTCTGGGTTTTCAGAGACCTTCGCAACGGTATAACATGCAAAGCAAGATAACAACTTTCAGAATTCAGCCTTCCAAGGCTATTTTTAGGGTTTGCATGTCAGGGTTTTGTTTGCATGTCAGGTGATTCCTTGTGGGTTTTTCGAGACCTACGCAGTGGTATGACATGCAAACAGAGATAATCACTCCTTCAACAACTTACTATTTTTAGTAGATACATTCCGGCGACCACCTCCCAGCACTTCAGAATCACGAACTGATTGCAATGCAACAGAAATGAGGACAAACAGAGGTCATTTGGTATGCATGCAGAACAAATTAGGGTTTCCAGCTTCGGGACCCAAAAAGAGGCGTAAAAAGTTAGAATTTTCGAAAATCGATGTATACCACCGCGATCAGCATCTCTCATGCTATCTGCTGATAAAATTTGAAGGAAAACAAAGCACTTACTATTTATAGTAAGTCATTTTGGAAACAGGCTAAAAATAGAAAGTCAGTAGCAGGCGCCGACGTCAACGGGCAGGTCACTTGATGAGGATCACACCATTCGAATTTCAAATCAAACGGAGTTGTGGAGTTATCAGAAACAAGCAGTTACTATAAATAGCAAACCGCCTCCAGAAACATGCCAACAATAGCAGGTCAACGCGAAGCGTAAGTATGAACAGGTCAAGCAGCTGGTAAAGATCCCATGGCGCGAATTTCAAGTTGAATGGAGTTGTAGAAGATGGAAAATCAAGCACTTACTATTTTTAACGGGTTGGTACAGAGGAATTAGGGTTTCCTAAATTCAAGGGCAGGACAAGACAATCATGCAAAAGCAACATCCAGCCACGACCACCACATTTCTGGCATTCAGCATGTGAAATTTGAGCAAATTCTGAGCAATTACTATTTTTAGTAAGTTGCTAAAAATGGCAGGTATAGACGGATATTAGGCTTCAGTAGCACAAACACATCCCGAGGTTCAGAACAAAGCAAAATCCAGCATTTTTGGAGCTTGGAATTAGCTTGAAGTGCAAAGTTGACAAACTTTCTAAAAATAGCAAATTAGGGTTAGCATGATCGAGTTGCCCTAAATCAGGCAAAGAGCATAAAATCCGCTGAAATTGATAAATTTTCAAGTCCAGCTAATGAAAAACGCCTTTAAAAGCCGAAGGCTGGTTGAAAATCTTTTAAGTGCTACAAATTGGAACCTCCCATGGTGAAATGCGCCCTTGGAGAGAGGATGAAAGTGGAAATTTTCTAATTATTTGAAAATTAAGTGTTCACCCTCCTAAATGCGCCCCCAAACTTGGAGAAGATCTTGAAGATTTCTAAACTGCTGCAAATTAGGAGACACCCTCATATGCGCCTAGGAGTTGAAGGGAGAGTAAATTTTTTCTAAGTCACTTAAATTGGAAGTAGACATGTGAAAATGCGCCCTTGCTTGGAGAGATGCCTACAAATTTGCCTTAGTCTCATAAATTGGAAGCTCAGGCTCCCATATGCGCCTTGAAGAGGAAGAAGCATCAAAAAATTTTCTAAGGCACCCAAAGTGGAAGTAGCACCTCCAAAATGCGCCTTAGGGAGAAGAGGGTGAGCTGGAGAATTTCCAAGTGTTCTAAATTTGATGCTCCAAGGGCTAAATGCGCCTAGGCTTGGGGAGATGACATAGAAATTCTCTAAGTATTGAAAACTAGAAGTTGCCCACTCCAAATGCGCCCTTGAAGTTGAAATGGGTGGAAAATATACTAAATGTTCAAAAGTTGAAGGAGACCCCCTCACATGTGCCTAGAAGTTGAGGGGAGAGTAAAATTTTTCTAAGTGTCTAAATTGAAACCTCACACATTCATATACGCCCAGCTTAAGAAAGGGTGGTTAAAAGTTTCTAAGGCATAAATATTGGAAGTGCATCACATGGATTTGCGCCCAGCAAAGAGGATGAGTTGAAAGTTTTCCTAAGTGTTGAGAATTTGAAAGCACAGAGGGTAAAATGCGCCCAGCTAAGAGAGGAGGTTTTGAAAAATATTCTAAGGCAAAAGGATCATCCTGCTCCTATGGCAATATGCGCCCATAGTCAACAAGGTCAAAGCTGGGTGTTGAAAAGTTTATTCCACCTCCCATGCTTGAAGGCGCCCAAGTTAGATGAATGAGGGGAATTTTGACTAAGTCATTAAAAGTGGAAGTACTACCTGTGAAATGCGCCCATACCCCAAGGAAGGTGTTCAAAATATTCTAAGTGTTCAAGATTGGATGCTCACCCTTCAAAATGCGCCTAAGATGCATGAAAACAAAGTAAAAGCAATTGCATGCAAAGGAGGAAAAGGACAAAATACGCCCAATTAAAGACAAGAATACATGCATGAAGACAAAGAATCAAGGCGTCCAAATAAAGCATTGACATGCAAAATACAAGGCGTCCAAGGCATGAAGTGGGTCCCTTTGATGAAAGCTAGCGAATATTTTAAGTATCTAAAATTTGAAGTTTGTCCTCCTCTACATGCAATTTGCGCCCCTCCTCTTGCCTATGTGATATGCGCCATGTAAAGGGTGAGTGTGGAATGAAAAGTAGTAAACAAGGTGAAATTTCTAAGTGTTGAATATCCTTCACCATGTGTGAAATGCGCTCAAGGTTGGATGTGTGAAGGGTGAAATTAGCTAAAGTGTGGCTGGTAATTTCTTCCAAGTGTGAGGTGTGCCTAAGGGTGGAGATAATATGCTAGGCGTTGGAATTTTAAAATGAAAGATATCTCTCATAGAATATAAAATGCGCCCAAGGCATTCAAGGAGAATTTTTTTCTAAGTGAGTCAAAACAATAAAATTTTCTCATCACAGGAAGATGATTTGAAGATCAAATAAAAATTTCCTAAGGCAATCTAAATATTTTTTCTAAGTATTATCAAATTTCCACCTCCCAAGAGGAAAATCATGCCTGGACTTGGAAGTATGAAATTTGGATGAAATTGCCAGAGATGAAGTCAGATGATGTCAGCTGCACAGGGTCAATAAATTTTTTTTCAAAGTTGAGCAAGGAAATACACTCAAGGGTGAAGAAATGAAATAAATTTAATGAGAAATTATTTTTCTAAGGTTCAAAATTCAAGAAAATTAAATGAACCCGTTCGTTGTATACCCATGAATTTGACACATTTTGAAGAAAATTTTCTTCTGGGTATTGAAGATTGTCAACGAGGAGCGGATTTTAGTGTCTTCTACAGTTTGCCGAAGTCTTCAGAATGGAGATTTTTGATGGGCACTTGAATAATGAATTTCCTAAGTAAAAGTTTAAAATTTTTTCTAAGGCAAGAAAGGAAGAAGATGTTGAAATATATCACCTTGGCGGATGAATTTGAAGTTGGGCACCTAGATAATTTTTGATCAAATTCCTGATGAATGCATTTTTCTCGGGCCTAAGTCGGATGAAATATCAGAATGAAGTACGCTGAGCAGAATGCAAGATGGGTTGAAAATTTGGCTAAAGCATGAAGAATTTGAACGCAAAGTTGGCTAGTGAAGACGATGAACCCTTGGAAGTTAAAGTGCGAAAATCCAGGTAAGTAAGTTGAATTTATATTATGAAGTGTTCTAATACTCTTCTCCTTGCTTGTTTTGTAGGAGAAACGTCGAGACCAAGCGGTGATGATTTAAAGTGATGAAGAAGATAATCCAAGATGACATTTCAACCTCAAAGGAAGAAAAGGTTGTGAAAATTGGCTAAGTGTTGAACTTAGTGATAGAGAAGAAACGTTTTCAAAACTCAAGATGGAAAAGAATGGAAGCTTGAGCAAGGTTGAAGAACAACGTCAAGAAGAAAAATCAAGAACAGTGTGAACGTGTTTCAAGGATGGAATCTTCTAGAAGGATGATGGACATTAATGGCTCATTTATTACCCCACTCCTCTTGGTGGCGGTTTTTAGGGCAAATCTTGTTTAGGGCT
Organism: Sequoia sempervirens; assembly: GCA_007258455.2. Lineage (NCBI taxonomy): Eukaryota > Viridiplantae > Streptophyta > Pinopsida > Cupressales > Cupressaceae > Sequoia > Sequoia sempervirens. The sequence goes on along the minus strand of VDFB02334060.1, from coordinate 15,442 downwards.
GAGGTGGCACAATCTGGGCCATCCAGCCGATTGTAATCTGAGTCGTCCGTTGGACTTGGCCAGCTATAAAAGGGGGAGTCCCCCTTCATTTGTACATTCATGAGACAGTAGAATTAGAGTAAAAAGTTAGAATAGAGAGACAAATTAGAAGTAGCTTAGTATAGATTGATAGAGTAGATGAAGAAGGAAACTTTTTCCTTAAAACTTTGTAAGAAATTGTTGTGAACACTCTCCCAATAAAAAAGAATTTTCATTGATGATGAATTTCGTCTTTTGTTGTGAGTAGCTAGCAAGGTTTCTTCGTCCTTCTGATTCGAGTAGTGACTTAAAGTAGAATAAGTTTCATTTCATGCAAGCAATAGATAGTAATTGTGGAATGTGGTCTTCAATTTGAGCGAACTTCGTCTATCCATACCACTAGTGTGTTCGCTGATAGTGAATGCGCCTTGTGTGGTCAACTGGAATATCATGTACTTAACTTCGATCATGATTTTTATGTTTATATGCGTCGTTGTGATGGTATTTTCATGCTAAGTTGTGATTTGAACACCTTGAGCTACTCCTTTGAAGATTGCACCGGTTTTGTGGAGGCTGTCCGAAGCGAGGCAAAGCAGAGCCTACTTGAAGCTTGTGAGAATTGATCGCCATGTCCACACCTTAGAGTAGATTAGAGCTCTCTAAACCTTGTATTTTAAATTCAGTACTTTCAAGTTAGTTCAGGAAACAAGAACTTCATAGACAAATCTTTCGAGCATTTGAATTCCTTTCTCTGCTGCCGAACAATTCCGTAAGTCCCCTTGAAATACCAGCAAATCACATCGAGCCAACTGAGCCTATTCGCACTAAAGGAACCTTGGAGTTGAACGCACGAACTTTCTTGCAATCTTAGCCTTGTGGAATACTTTGATCAAGAGAGGATAGGGTAGCCGTTGGCGACTTTATTCTGCGTTGGTGCGGTCACGAAAAACACATCAACAAGTTGAAAGGACATGCATCCCTTTGGTGGGAACATTTGTAGACAGATAGGAAAAGAAGAGGAACGAAGAAGATAAAATACTGGGACTGGATGTGAATAAGTTGAAGAAAAAGTTTATGCCTGCAGATTATCAGATCAGCTTGTTCCGGAAGTTGCAAAATTTGAAGTAGAAGGAGTTAAATGTGACAGAATATACTGAGGAGTTCTACAAGTTGAATATCAGATCTGGACATTCAGAGGATGAGGTTGAACAAGTAGCTAGATATGTAAATGGTTTGAAGCCGTCTATATAGGATGAGATTTTTTTGATAAAGTTACTAAGTGTGGTGGAGGCATATCAATGTGCCCTAAAAGCAGAAGAGAAGTTGAATAAAAGACATGAGCAATGACAGAGAGGAAGAGGTGGAAGATTTCAGAGAGGAAGAATTTTTACTGGAGGAGGAAGAGGAACTTTCGCAGATTAGAACAAGGATACGGAAGTCAGTAAGAATGATAATTCGTACTGTAGAGAGGATGGAAACTCTTACCAGAGAGGATGTTATGGTGGTTACCGAAATGAAGGTTATAGAAAAGATGATAGAGGACATGAGAAAAGAGTATTCAGGGGAACTTTTTTTAAATGTGATGGAGAAGGACATAGAGCATTTGAATGTAATCAAGGAGAGACAAGCAGGAAGACAAAAAACAATCGAACAACCTTTGTTGAAGAAGATCATGCCATATCATCTAATAAACCGGAAGAAGGAGAAGTGTTGATGAACAAAAGAGTATTTTGTCAAAGTGAGTTGGAACAGGAACCGTTGCAGAGGAAGAATTTGTTCCAAACCACATGCAAGGTAGCTGGTAAATGTTGCAATGTGATTGTTGACAGTGGAAGCTTGGAGAACCTGGTTTCTGAAGAAATGGTGACCAAATTGAAGTTGGAAAGATTGAAACACCCGAAGCCCTATCAGATAGCATGGATACAAGATGAGCATAAGGTACTAGTAAGTGAACAATGTTTGGTGAAATTGAAGATAGGAAATCACCATGATGAAGTGTTGTGTGATATTATGCCTATGGATGTATGCCATATTTTGTTGGGAAGACCTTGGTAGTATGATAGATAGGCTATTCATGATGGAAAGAAGAACATATATACTATTGTTGCTAATGGGATGAAACAAACTTTGTTACCATTGGAGGATGTTCCTACAGTTGAGGTTTGTAGGAATGCTAGAATTTGTTTGGTTGATGGAAGGAGATTTCTGGATGGATTGAGACATGAGAACATGTGCTATGCCTTGGTTCCTAAGAAGTTTGAAAACTTGAAGCATGTAGAAGAACAACCGGAAGAGATAAAGGAGTTGTTGACAAAATATGAAGAGATCATTTCAGAGAATGTACCTGATGGATTACGACCTGTGAGGGGTATTAGTCATTGCATGGATTTGATTCCGGGAGCTAGTTTGCCTAATAAAGCAGCACATTGGATGATACTTGCTGAGAATGAAGAGTTGAATAGATAAGTGCAAGAATTGTTAAAGAAGGGTTTGATCAGAGAAAGCTTAAGTCCTTATGCCGTACCTGCTGTGTTAGCACCTAAGAAAGATGGAGAATGGAGGATGTGTACATACTCTAGAGCCATAAACAAGATCACAGTGAAGTATAGATTTCCTTTGCCCTGGATGGATGACATTATGGATTGTTTGACTGGAGCTAGATACTTTACAAAGATAGATTTGAAGAGTGGATATCATCAGATCAGAGAAGGAGATGAGTGGAAGACAACATTCAAGACAAATGAAGGATTGTATGAGTGGTTGGTGATGCCTTTTGGACTAACAAATGCACCGAGTACTTCCATGAGGCTGATGAATGAGGTATTGAAGAAGTTCTTGGGTAAGTTTGTGATTGTTTACTTGGATGACATCTTTATTTTCAGTAAGACTAGAGAAGAACATTTGTTGCATATAAGACAAGTTTTGCAAAGGTTGAGAGAAGAGCAGTTGTTGATAAACATTAAGAAGTGTAGTTTTATAAAGGAAGAATTGATATTTCTTGGATTTGTGATATCTGTGGATGGATTGAAGATGGATCCTGAGAAAGTAAGAGCAATTGTGGAATGGCCTACACCGGAAAGCATTGGAGAGGTAAGATCATTTCATGGATTAGCGAGTTTCTACCGAGGGTTCATTAGGAATTTCAGTTCTATTTTCAGTCCTATGACATAAATAATGAGAGGAGATAAGAAAGATTTTAGGTGGACACTTGGAGCAAACCGAAGTTTTGAGTTGTCGAAACAGAAGGTGACTGAGCAGCCTGTGTTGGCTTTACCATATTTTAGTAAGGTATTTCAGGTACATTGTGATGCAAGTGGAAATGCAATTGGAGCAGTATTAAGTCAAGAAGGAAGACCAGTAGCTTATTTCAGTGAGAAATTGAATGATGCTAGGAGAAGATATTCAGTATATGGTCAGGAGTTTTATGCCATAGTTCAAGCCTTGAAGAAGTGGAGACATTACTTGTTGCCTAAGGAGTTTGTGTTGTATACGGACCATCAGGCTTTGCAGTATTTGAACAATCAAGGTAAGTTGAATCAGAGACATATGGGGTGGGTGGAATTCTTGCAGAGTTATACTTTTGTTTTGAAACATAGGAGTGGGAAGTCAAATAGAGTTGCTGATGCTTTGAGGAGAAGGAATTTACTGAGAGAGATGAGAGTGGAGGTATTAGGCTTTGATGACTTGAAAAACTTGTATGAAGAAGACCCGAATTTTGCAGAACCTTGGAAAGCTTGTAAAGAACAAGTCTTGGAGGATAGGAGTTAGTGGTTGGATTATTTCATTTAGGAGAACATGTTGTTCAAAGTGAATCAGTTGTGTATACCCCGGAGTTCAATGAGGGATAACTTGGTGAAAGAAAAACATAGTGGAGGATTGGCAGGACACTTTGGGATTGATAAGATAGTAGCACTAGTAAGTGAGAATTACTTTTGGCCACAGATTCATAAGGATGTTAGGAAATTTGTGTAGATTTGTAGAGTTTGTCAAGTTGCAAATGGAAGTAGTCAGAATGTTGGATTGTATAAACCTTTGACAGTTCCGGAGAGACCTTGGGAGGATATTAGCATGGATTTCATACTTGGATTGCCGAAGAAACAGAGATGTAATGATTCCATATTTATGGTGGTGGATAGATTTTCTAAAATGGCACATTTCATACCTTGTAAGAAGACAACAGATACAATACATGTAGCAGACTTGTTTTTAAGGGAAGTAGTCAGATTGCATGGATTACCTAGGAGTATTGTTTCAAACAAAGATACAAAATTTGTTGTTTACTTTTGGAGTACACTTTGGAAAAAGTTAAAGACAGATTTAAAGTTCAATTCTACTTTTCAACCACAGACTGATGGACAGACAGAGGTAGTAAACAAGAGTTTGGGGAACTTGTTGAGATGTTTTGTTGGAGAGAAGACCGGAAGTTGGGATCTAATCCTTGAACAAGAAGAGTTTGCATATAATAATTGAGTGAACAGGAGTACCGGAAAGACACCTTTTGAAATTATTACTGGAGTTCATCCTAGAGGTATATTTGAGTTGCGAGACATTAGTAAGGAAGATAAAAGTAGTGCAGAAGCCGAAGAATTTGCAGAACATATGAAGACAGTGTATACTCAAGTGAAGTAGCAATTGGAGGACATGAACCAAAAGTATAAGGGGTGAGCAGACGAAAGGAGGAGACATAAGGAATTCGAAGTCGGAGATGAAGTGATGGTGTATTTAAGGAAGGAAAGATTTCTAGTTGGAACATAAAATAAGCTGAAGATGAGGAAGTTTGGACCCTGTAAGATTTTGAAGAAGTTTGATTTAGGAAATGCATATGAAGTGGAGTTACCGGATGACATGGGTATATCACCTATATTCAATATTGCAGACCTATATCACTACCATGAAGCAAAATTCAGTGAAGGCAGTAAGGCAGAATTGGAAGATCAATTTCCTAAGCAACAATTAGATGAGATAAAAGACATTTTGGATATCAAAGATGGGAAGAAAACAAGTGGAAGATAGTACAAAGAATATCTAGTGAAGAGGAAAGGAAGACCGGTGGATGATTCTTCTTGGATTTCTCATGCTGAGGTAGGCCGTATTGGTTTTCCTTTGGCCCCAACAAAGTGAGGGAATCACTTTTCAATCAACCCTGGATGTCTAATGCAGGAGCATCCCTGGTTCTTGGCAATCTTGGATCAACCAAAAATATTTTTATTTCAGTTTGTTCTTGTTTCAATTCTTGTTCAGTTCAAGTTGGCAGATTCAGTCTATCATCATATTTCCTCACCAGACCCTGCGGATCTATACTTGCATCGTGGACATGTTCATTTTTCTTATTCTAAGATTTTAGATCGATTGGATCCTTTTTTGGAAAGTTATCACTTCTGGATTATGTGGCAGTTTCTTGAATCAGCACTGGAACAATTTTCAAACCTAACGGCTAGTTTGATCGCTCGTGGATCGTTCCCGTATCTTACGGATCTCGACAGTGTAATTCAAATTGTTCTATGGAGTGTCCCTGACCTTAATTTAGGTCCACACTTCATCTTATGCATTCACTGAAGATTAATTCAAATTTGAGGCTGACCTATTCATGCACATGTTACATTTCTCTCATCAGAGATTGTAATGATCTTTGGCCGACGCAGATGATTCTAGATCGCTGGATATGATATAAATCATTGTAACAGATCATTAGAAAAGTAGATTGAGAAAGATAAGATTTAATCTGTAAGATTTTCGCTCGCATTAATGAGCATGTAGGAAGATGATATTTTGAACATGTTGTATCAGGCCTGTGAGCCAAATGTGTAAGCCGGATGTTGCCGGCTGTATGTAATTGAATTTTTTGTTAGTGAGAATGTTTGAATCTGCTTTTTCCTCCATATTCCGTGTTACTTCCGTTGTGTGACTCTTGCTGCACGGTCCAGACTGTTCTCTTTGAGGACCCTCCTATCGTGGCTGCACCATAATGTTGTATAAAATTTAAGGTTTAGAAAATTTATAAAAATCCAACAACTATTTCAAGTAATGGCCTTTTTGGTGTTCCATTCTCACTTTAAAACTTAAAAAAGCCAAGCAAAACTTAAGCCCACAAAATAGACTTTAAGTAAAAATTTATCATCAAATTGCTAGTGGGTACCTCTTCTACACTTTAGGTTGTAGAAAACTAAAGGGAGTCTCCTTGAGATCCTACATGATAGTTAAAGAGTAAAAAATGCTCAAAATTTTATAAATACTCTATAACCTCTGTATAAAGACAACCCAAATATTTTTAACCACACACACATTTCATACTAGTGTTTTTGGGTCATTTGATACAAGCCAACTCAGAAGGTGTTGTGAGGCACCTTTCTCTATGAAAGAGACACAATTATTTCACCAAGTTTTTATAAACTAGGAAAACATTATAGAGTGGGCTATGAGTTAACACAAGGGGCTTATGATTATTAAGTAATTTTTCTAGGTCAATTAGCATATTGGTTAGTTTGTTCGCTTAAATAAAATTTTCCATATACATAAATGTTACATGATGATCAAACTAAATTTAGTCTAAATCTAAACTACACTTAAAGTAACGAAGAGGACAAAAAGATGAAAAAATAAGGTCAAACACAAAGGGTTGCGAGGAAGTGTTGTGGTAAGTAAGGAGAGTCTATCAACTTTAGGGGTAACAATAAACTTAAGCCTCCTCTACAAACGCAAAAACTAGATAAATAATACTACAGTACAATCATACTATAAAGTAATGAGAAATGGTATCATCTAGGGGAAATAAATTTCTTGTAATTGGAGTTAACCACCATATAAAATGGATAGATTAAATTCAACAATTAAAGAAATAAGTGACATAATTTTAACCATAGTTTACATACTTTGACTTGAAGAGTACTTGGCAAGCCCAAAATTTTGACTCGGCAAATACTCAATAATTACTTGGCAACTTCAAAAGTAGTAAAATTTCCTATAAAAACACTTCTTTTTTCAAAATTCAATTACAACAGACCTATACACACATTGCATTGTGCACACATATATATATACACACATACATAGGATGCCAAGTTTGCATGCATACATACCGACAAACATGTCTATACACACACAATCACATAGTTTCTTGTTTCACTTATCAGTGTATCACGATATCATATTATCATGAATCATGTATGCATATCAATATTGAGTTTAACTGTTTAACTATTAAGTATGCATATTAGTAATACAACAATACCATTAAAATTTGTGTATAACTATTTACAAACTTAAACTGTTCATTATGATAATGTTCATTAAACTATTTAATGTTCAATAATTTACACATTATCAATATACACAAACTTGTTGATTGTGTATGATAATGTGTAATATCAATTGACAGGTTTGTGTATATTGATAAGGTGTACCCAATAACATTGTAGGGTAAATTGTAAAACTAGTCCAAATCACACCAAAAAACCTGTCCAAATCACATTAAAGGATGCAGTGTCTATAAGGCCCACTAAACAGGGGTTTTGTAAGCACCAAATTGCGTCATACATACATCCAAAATGCACCAAAAATGTGTCAAAATCACACGAAAAATAGGCATGTGAAAAGCACGTTTCATCTGTTCCAAGGTTTTCTACGAGTACTCTAGGGGTTTTTTAAAGAGTTTTTTGAAAAAATAACAATTTTTTGCATCCCGCGCCCTGAATAAAAGCAGGAAGTACTCTCCCAAGCAAAAAATGGAGAGTACTCGACCACTCAACGATTAATCATAGAGTATGTAATCTATCCTTTTAACTATAACTTAAATAGAGACACTAGAAAAAAATCATCATATAAACTTGAAAATTATACCTGTCACATTGAAGCAAATTAATACTTAGAAGTGTTTTTTTATAGGCAAAGAGCTTATTAGATATAGTAACTCCACATCGTGGCTAATAGAACTCAAATTGAAAAAGCAAGAGACTCCTCACACAATCAACTATGTAGAAGGATCTTTAATTTTATTTTTCCCATTCTGAACAGTGATGGTGAGCTTGGCTTATATATTTTATAATTTATGACACTTGACAAGTTACCCAACCAAGCCACCAAATTCTTTCCTCACAATAAAGCCTCAAAAATTTGATTATTGCTCATCTAAAGATGTGATCTAATTTAATTCTTGGTGATGTGTGCATCATCTATTGTCTTTGTAATTTTAGTTACCTACCATGCCACTTGAATTACAATCAATATCACCTAGCATTACTATTCAACTATTTAGAGAAAATTCTCAAATGAATTTTACTAGATTTGGCCTTCATTAATTTCCTTTCTATTCTTTCCACAACAACAATAGGACTCAATGAACTACTTTGAGTTGGCATTAGGAAATGATAGTTTTATGGATGAAAAAATGGGACTAGATTATAATAAATAATTTTAAAGCAATTTGATGTTAAATTTGTAAATCTAGTTCTTACAATTAGATCAACTAATTAGGTCACATTACGAAACTAAATATCGAAATTATCTTCATCTAGCAAATAATGGATAAATTTTCATTCAAGAAATAATATTTCTAAATCATTATAGTTAATTATGTTACAATAGTCTTAAGTTTTCTTAGGACTTCTAACATTATTAGATAGTTATTATTTAATAATGTTGTTAGGTGTATTTTATTTTTTACCGTTGAGGTAGTTCGGGTTGGTTGTTCCTGTACTTCATCGCACCTAGACTATTAATATCTGGGTTTGTACATTATTTCGCATCTCATTTTTTATTCATTTTTCACTCCTAGCGAAATAGCTTATGCTGTGTTGCTTCTGTTGAATATCCAAGATATTGAGAGGGGGGGTGAATCAGTGTATTCTTAAATTTTCTGAACAGATACCATCCAATTATTCCAATGCATACAACAACAAAGATAAGTAAAAGCATTAACAAAACATGAAATCACAAAACACATGAACAACAGGACTTTAATGTGGAAAATCCAAAATGGGAAAAACGATGGTGAGTGTTAGCTCACAATATAGTATAACCGGTTATAAGATATTACAAAATGGGGTGGCTTACTGCCAGGACTCAATGTCCAAATACAAAGGTGAGCCTACAGAGTTACAATGACAAAATGGCTTACAGCCAGAATATGAACTGATAAAGTAGACCTGATAAGTGCTAATTCAGTTCCAATGAAGCTCGCTAAATTGACTTGACACAGTTCATCATATTCGCTCTTCTTCACATTCACATTCACAACTCAATCATCTATATACCGGTTTTCAAAAAAACTGTCCAATATATATATCTGATCTATCCGCAAGCATCAATTAGGTCGGCCTAATTAGATGCACTTCTTATTTATCAAAAATACCAACTGTCAGCAACAGGCTTTCACAAAATCTTCCCAAAAGTAATTTAAACGCTCATCACGCTACATCATGTCTGCATGGACCTAAGGTAGGTCACACATATATCCGCAAAAACAAAATTAATTCACCATTACATCATTTGTCCATTAGGTCGGCCAAAGATAGACCTAATAGCAAAAATTACAATTAACAGAATAATGCCAATACACTATATGAGCATCTGAATACGTGAGATCTTGAATATCGGAGGATGCACCAAAATACCGGAGGATGCACAAAAATACCGAAGGATATATGCTTCATACCGGTTCAGATATCGGTCCAGAATACCGGATTAGATCTTGCAGTTGCAACTCATATATCATGGTGACATCAATGACAACACAAAATAGTAAAATGAGATGTTCTTTATTTTTTCAACAACTTCTCTCATTCGTGAAGGTTTCTCTTCGTTTGTAGATGCTCCTGGGTTCTTTGTGCCAACATGGTGATGAGACCATAAATTGTCTCATATGTTATTAAAGAAAATCATCCATTTCTTCGTAATGTATTAATGTTAAAGTGGATTTGAGTAATGATTGAAAGTTCTTTAGCTTGTTTAAAGTAAAATATAAAGTAAATGTTTGATTTATTTTTAGTAATTAAATGTGATCCAAATTGCCTCTAATATGTCTCCATGAAGTGTTTAAGATGATATAATGCAGATAAATGAGTTATTAAATAACTCATGGTAAGAAGGAGCTTCATAAACACTTGCAGCACAGAGCTCTTGACATTTGAAGCAGTTAACTCCTGGAAGCTTTAGAAGGCTTTGAAAAAATAATGAGAAGATGGAGAAGAATTCCAGCACATTCCTACATTCATGCAAAATCATGGAGCATTAATCATTCCTAAATTAATGGGAGGAGTGTTTGTTTCATGTTGAGTTTTAAGATCTCTCACAGTTATTACATTTCATGATTACTTCTTCCACCAAAGATAATTCAAGTTACCACATCAATTAATTGTTGTTGCATGATTATAGCATGTTATTCATGCTAAAGATCAATGATTTGGTCGACTGAGCTGAAGAATAATTCCCTCATTCACGTTCAAACTTGAAGACTTCCTAAAAATCAGGTGCGCAAAAATTGTGAAAAATGCAGTCTCAGTAAAACAACGATATCTCCCTCGTTTCTCAACGAAATTAAAAAATGCAAAATGATCTCGAAACTAGATTCAAAGACCTAAAAACCCTTTTGAGGATTGGGTGTGATTGGCAGCAAGGAAGGAGCATTACGCGTCAGAAAATGACTGAGACAAAAGTGGCGTGATTGAGGACAGCAACTTCAAGTTTCTTAAAGTTTTATAAACGACCCCTCAAAAATAGGATCTTGGATCCACATTCTTAGTGGATTGATATAGAATATGAATTCTATAAATACAATGTAATTATTTGATCAAAAGGATGGGATTAGAAAGGCTTGTTTCAGCCTGAGGAAATAGAATAGATCTAGTTTCATTTACCAGCAATGTATTTCCAACTTTCTACATTAAATTTGAATTCAAGCAAGACTTTTCATTTCCAGCAAGTGTCAAGTAGTTTAGCCTTTTCAATTCTTGCAAGTGTTCCTTAAATTAGTTCTCTTTCATGCAAATAGGATTTATTTCATGCAAGTAGAATAGACTATAGAATAGATTGTCAAGCAAGTTTTCTACTTTCTCTCTTGCAGACAACCAAGTCTCCTATTTTCATCGTGATGTTCATTTTGATGAGTTTCATTTCGAAGGATTCTCCATCATAGGTCTCTACCTCCCTTCTTCCCAATTCTTCTTCAGAGGATGTTTTGTTTCCTGTTGATGATGATGATGATGCTCTTGATGATGGTATTGATATTGTTGTTGACGTAACTTCATCTTCTCTTGAGCCTGCCCCAACAAAGCCTCTTTAGGCTCACACTCTTCTAAAGGAGGCAGGTTCTTATGCAGGCGATCCCACAATTTCTCGCCACACTCGTTCTTAGACTTCAGGTATCAGCCTTTTGAGTTTTGTAGTTCTACTGATCCTGAGAAGTTTTTAGATGCTTCAGGTGTTCCAAAGTGGGATAGTGCTATGGCTGAGGAATATTCTTCTTTGATGAAGAATCATACTTGGGATCTTGTTCCTCTTCCTAAGGGAAGAAAGTTGGTTCGGTGCAAGTGGGTGTATCGTACCAAGTTTGCAACTGATGGTTCTATTGACAAGTACAAGGCTCGTCTTGTGGCTAAGGGGTTTTCTCAGGTTGAGGGCATCGACTATTCAGAGACCTTTGCCCCTATTGCCAAGATGGATTCCATTCGTCTTGTACTTTATATTACTGCATCTCAGGGCTGGTCGGTTATTGAATGGATGTGAAAAGTGCTTTCTTGCACGGTGATCTTCAGGAGATCTATATGGAGCAGCCACCATGCTTTGTGTAGGACCCTTCACTTGTTTGCAGGCTTCGACGTTCATTGTATGGTCTCAAACAAGCCCCTCAGACTTGGTATGAGAAGATGTCTATAGTTTTTTTCTTGCTTCTAGATTCAGTAGATGTCACTCTGACCCTATAGTTTACATTCAGTGGCATGGAGGGGATCTTCTCATTCTTGTTCTCTATGTGGATGACTTGGTTCTCACTGGGAGTTCTCCTTCCATGATTAGGATACTCAAAGAGCTTTGACGGAGTGGTTTGATATGCCTGACCTTGGTCCTTTGCATTTCTTCCTTGGTCTTTAGATTCATCAGTCTTCTACAGGTATTTCTATTTTCCAACAGAAGTATGCTCTTGATTTGCTTTAGAGATTTGGGATGGCTGACTGCAAGCCAACTCCTACTCCTTTTCAATTAGGTGTTGTTATGTCTTCTAGTTGCAGTACTCCATCAGTGGATGCTACATTGTATTGGTAGTTGGTTGGAAGTCTTTTGTACTTGACACAGTCATCTTGATATTTCCTTTGCATTTGGTCTTTTCTCCCGTTTCTCTCAAGATCCTCATGAGAGTCATTGGAAGGTAGCCAAATGCATCCTACGGTACATTTAGGGCACTACTCAGTTTGGCATTCATTACACATCAGGTGCTACTTAGATTGTGGGCTTCATTGACTCTGATTGGGTTGGTGATGTTGATGATCAGAAGTGTACTTTTGGCTTTGTCTTTTGTCCTGGTTCTGGTCCAATTGCATGGTCTTCTAAGAAATAAACTTCTATTGCATTATCATCGACTGAGGCTGAGTATCGAGGTGCTATTTTGGCTAGTCAGGAGGTTCTGTGGCTATGACAGTTGATGGCTAAGTTTGGCGTTCCTGATGATCATCTCACTACTCTTTGTTATGATAATCAGAGTGCCATACATATTTCTTACAACCCAGTGGAACATTGGCGTACTAAGCATATTGAGATCCACATGCACTTCATTTGGTAGCTCATTCAGGAGGGTGTTCTTAGTTTGGAGTATTTGCCTACGGAGTAGCAGGTTGCAAACATCTTCACTAAACCTTTGGCATTTTCTCACTATATATTGTTGAGATCGATGCTTGGGGTGAAGGAAGTTGTCCTTGGGGGGTCTTGATGAGTCCTCCTTTTTCTCTTTTCTATTTTCTCTCTTTTGGAGAGGGGTTTTTTCCCAGAAGGTTTTTCTCCTTTTCTCCGGTTGTGAGAGATTACTTTTTTTTGTATTGTAGCTGTACATGGGTACCTAACATGGCCTTGTTGCCAGGACCCATTTTGCACCTACTATTGCATAATAATCTTCCTAAGTTGTGTTGATGCAATTTTTTTGACCGCACCAATCAGCAAAACAAAGTATTTGAAGGCTAGTCCATTCTCTCTTGATCAAAGAATTCCATACGCTAAGATTGCAGAAAGTTCGTATGTTCAACTCCAAGGTTCCGAAATGCTATGGAATACCCTCAGTTAGTTCGTTGTGAGTTGTTGTTTACACGAGGGGACTTACACAATTGTTCAAAAGGGTTTGTAGTTGACAGCAGGTTAACGATTGGAAGGGGATTTTCGTGAGATGAATGATTTGGCTATGAGGTACGTTCTTCCTAAAACTAACCAGAAATGTATTGAATTGAATGACTACAGGGATTAGAAATTTTATGTCCTAGTCTAAGTGCAAGAGGTGTTGAGCTTGACAATAGTGGACTTTAACCAAACTTTGTCTTGCCTCGCGTTGGACAGCTTCAACAAGGTTGGTGCAATCTTCAAAGGAGCAACAAAAGATGTTCAAATTACGACTCAACAATGCAAATACGATCAAAACGATGCATACAAACATGTGAATCATAATAGAAGTTAAGTCTGACAAGTATTCTAGTTGACCACGCAAGGAAAACTTACCATCAGTAAGCTTGCTAGTGGTATGGATTAAACGAAGCTCACTTAAATCAAACAGAACAACCCACAACTAACTACTTGCATGAAAATGAAAATTACTTTAGTTTTGATCCTACTTGAAGTTGAAGGGCGAAGAAATCTCGCTAACTGCTCACAACAAAAGACAAATTCACCATCAATGAAACTCTTTTTATTATGATAGTCTTCGGAACATTTCCTTACAAAATTCTCAAAGGGAGAATTTTCCTTCTCCTTCAAACTATGCTATGCAATGAAACTATGCTAACTCTAAACTGTCTCTTTATGCTCTATCAGAATGTCTATTCTCTAGTTTAATGAGATATAACAAAGGGATATTCTTTGGCGATAGGCCCAAATCTAATGATCTAATTTAGATTACAATCGTTCAGGCTTAGATTAGTTTCAATTCCACCTAAAATCAATAATGGGGAGGGTACACAATAAATGAATCCTCAAAAGATTCCTACCTACCCCAAAAATAGCAAAGGTAACAATACCTACAATCGCCTTCGGCGTCACCATCTAGAAGTGTGTCGACTCTCCCCGATTGCAAAAATCAATGAATCCGGGCGAAATAATGTTCTCAACCTCCTGAATGAGATCGGCAGAATGTGATCAAGCTGAAACTCCAATACTGTGACTGCCTGCCCATGACATGTACAAGATTTTCTCTAGGTAACCAAGGCATCCTGAGTATTCTAAATAATACTAGAGAAAGTTGAGGTGTTCTCAAAGTCGTTTTGCACAAAAGTCTTCACCTCCAAGAAGAAAGGTGGCATCCTACTCAATCCATCAGTAGTCACCTCATCAGAATTCAACCTACTAGCAAAGATCGCCTCCAAGGTGCTCAGGACTCCATCAATGATGTTAGTCATAGCCTTCTTGACTCTGGCTGAATCTGCTTGTGCTACATCAAAGAATCCACGTCTTGTGACTACTGAAGAGTACCGGCCAGTAAAATCGTACCTATCACCCTCCTGAATCACTCCATCAATCAACATCTGCAAGGGAGTATGTATCAAGGCCTCCAGACGCTGAATAACCTTACACTGATAAACATGAGCATCACCCCAGGCCTGATCAACTGCCTCCATCCGTGTCATAATGTCGGAAGCTTGCTGATAAGCATGAGCAAGATCTTCCATAAAATTTTCTATCTCGGCACGAACACCTGCAACCCATTTGTCTGCCTCTTGTGCCATCTTCCTCAAATCCTCTAGGCCGTTAACAGACTCTCTAGATAACTCTGTTGGGAGCTCAAGTGCCGGAATCTCCTTCCCACAAGGACGAGACAAATGCTGAACGTAGCCAATCAAAGTCTTATGCTCCTTCTTCAATTTATTGTACTTTCCTTCAGTCCTGAGCAATCCGTCCTTAAGTGCTTGATAGGAGTTATCACACTCCTCAATGATTTGTGCTCCTGTGGGGCGACCTAACTCCATGGTAGTGATCATATAATTTTCCGGAACAGCCTCCTCTCGATCACAATCAACTCTTCGCACAGCCACATGAAGGGTGCGAGAGCCATCCTCACTTGTTGAAATTTTCGAAAATTGCCTAGCTCTCTTCTTAGTTGGAGGTGCGCTGATCCGACTCAAAAATTCCTCCATCTCTACCGCTGGATCAACCTCTTCACTGGGGCTCCTTCTCATTCTATCTCTGATCCAATCAGGTACTACCTGTTGTATAACAAACGGCTGCTCATCGCTTGCTTCCTCTT
>VDFB02334059.1:0-11590 GCA_007258455.2 Sequoia sempervirens | reverse complement strand
TTTCTCCATTTGGAGTAACCAAGCCTCAACTTCATCTCCACTAGTGCTTCCCTCAAACCTAGGTGGGTGATTTTATTCATATCTCTATAGAGTTCAAAATCCATATGCTTCCTATTAGTCTTCTCAGATAGGGAAGGTGATTTCTCTCTCTCATGTGATGGGTTTGATCATGTTGGTGAGAAGAGTTTTCTCACCCATTCTTGTTGTTTGGAATTTCCTTCTCAACTCTATTTTTTACCCCTATTCCTTGCTCTAAGTTTCCCAATCTTGTCAAGATTTGATCCAATATAGCTTTAACACCTACTGGTCCTTGCCCAACTTCTTGGCTTCCGCACGGATTGGTTTATGTTCTCACCATCTTTGCAAGAACGGATTCTACTTGAAGGTTCATCCATATTAGACTTAATAATGTTATCATTATCTTATGGAAAACATTTAAATGAGCATTTAATCAAACTTAAGGAATTCCACATAAGATGTAAGCACAAGCTTTTTGATAAACACACAATTTTAATTATGAAGGATTTCAATATCCTTTTGATTACATGGAATGACTATTTAGATAGTCAAGTGGAGAGTATCCCTCAAATTCACTCTCTAATACATAACTTAATGGGGTATACCCTACAGATTGAGATTGGTCATCTCTCATTTGTTCATATCTATCCCATAATGGATAAATCCTTCAGATTTGTCATTCGATACATAGTTGCAAGGTACATACCCTCTAATTCTTTACTTGAGGAAATTACAATTACTTCCACCATTGGAAGAACTATAGGGTCCCTAAAGATAAATTCTAAACTGACACTCCTTTCCAAGGGCATATCCCTGGAAACTGATATAGACTCAGACTTATCTAGTGAGATGGAAGGTAAATAGTTGTACTTAGCCTCCATCTTCATCTTTCTCTTTACATCACTAATTCAAGAAAGTGTGTGATTGATAGTTACATATTTTATTAACCAAATTGCATTGTCATGTTGGTACCCTCAATTGTTTGAATGATGGCCTCTCTTTCCTTCTTGGCCTTTACATAGCGTTTGTTTTCGATTATTGACTTTCTTACAATGAACCTGAGATGCACCATCCTGGTGCAAGAATTTCAAAATATTAGATAAAAATGGCTGAAAATTATGATGAGCTCATAGGTTCCAAAGCTAACCTTGGTAGCTCTAATACCACATGTAACATGCCAACCATTCACTAAAGTAATTTTTCCCAAGTTTTCACTTTGCTTGAATAGATAAGCTATGTAATTTAATCATTTCCATAATTTTTTTATTTTATTTTATAGAGAATAAATGAACATAGACATCATAAAAATAATCAACAATGATTCCATTATGTACTATAATAATTTCACAAATTACATTATTCCAAAGAATGTGTACAAAGTGCATACATATCTCAATGAGCTTCAAAGCAATAGATATAGATAGTACAGTAACCTCCTTTCAAAACTTGGTCTTCTATTGCCTGCAGAGGAGGAGAAGCATCACTGAAGCACTTTTTCATCAACTAAGGATTCATATGTAGTTCCTCGCATATCTATCATTTGATAGATGGCCCTACCCTTTGATAAAGAGATTGGTAGAGTAACCAAGTAACGGAAATCAATCTAAGCTTAGTGTTGTGTCCTACATGACTAGAACTTGTAAACCCACAATCTAGGACTAGCATGCATATAAATGGATCCTGATGAATTATTAAGGTGGAGGCCAAAGGGAAATCACTGCTTTAGCCAAAGTGTTTCTCACCCCCTGGTGCCGGTGATATTCATACTATCACACACATCAAAACTCGGTTGACTTAAAGGCCCTTTGTATTCTATACATAGGTTTTTTTTCCATCCAATGGGTAGTCTTTAACCCTAGAGACAAGCTATTCCCTTTTCCCACAAATTAATGGTATATCTACTCATAAAGCATAAATATAAATTACCCTCCCTTCAAAGGATAATCTGTAAGAGCTAAAGATATTAGCTCAACACCCAAGACCACTTGCAAAAACAATGAAAACCTTCTACAAGAAAGTATGCAAGAAAGAGCTTGCTTGATATTAAGACCTATCAAATGATGAGGTATGAAGTATGATACAAATGAGTACAAAGACCTTCCTTATATAGGAAAGGTTGAAATGTAGTAATGAACATGATGTTGACAAATGTCACAATTCTATGACATGAGACAACTAACAAACTAATCACCCAGGAAATGATGCATTAGCTAGATAAGATAAGTTCTAGAAAAGCCAACTAAGACTTCTAGAAAGAATCTTTTATCCTAAGCATGTGAACCTAGAAAATGATACCTAAGTAAACTTATGTAAGTGTAATTAAATAATAAATTACACCAACACCCCCCCATAAGTGCAACTTAGGGAGAAGATTATTATGCAAATGATGCAAATATGCAATGATGGGTCCTGGCTACGAGGCCATGTTAGGTACCCATGTACAAATGCAAAAAAAATCTCTCACAATCGAAGAAAAGGAGAAAACCCAGTGGGACAAAACTCCTCTCCAAAAGAGAGAAAAGAAAGAAAAGAAACAAATCATGTGAGGAAGGATGGAGGACTCCATGATACCCCCCAAGTACACCATCTGTCACATATATATTACAAAATCACCCCCATAGGAGGGAAAGAAAGAGAATACATAGCTCCCCCATAATGAAGTAACTCCAAAACCACTGAAGAATGTCTGAAAGAAAAAGAGAATAAAATGCCTACAAACAATGTATCTTCCCTTGGGAAGAAAAATATCCAACAGTCGATGCTGAAGAAACTTCATCTCTAGGAAGAAGTAGGAGGGAAGCAGTCTAAAGCATGAAATCTCTGAAGATGTGTCAAGAGCCTCTGAAGATGCCTCAACAAAATTAGGTGTTACCCCAATCAAGCAGGAAGAAAAAGAATGTGGAGACTCAAGAGAAACCTCCAAAGATAAATGATCAAGAAGGAGTGAAACCCCCTCAAACAAGTCCTCCAAATCTGTTGAAGAAGTTTGACATACCAAATCTGATAACCCTGTCAAAAAACCATCTTGTATGTGCAAATCTGGAAAACCACTAGTATCCTGCTCATCTGAAGTTTGACTCAAATCTGAAGGAGTAGGAAGAGATGCAACCTCATTACATGGCTTATGAATGGCGAGGTTTAACCATCCATGACATCCACCATCTGAACAACTATCCACATTGGATCTAGGAGAGTCATTTCTAGAACATTCACCACCAGGAACAAAATGAGAAAAGTAGTAGATCTTTTCCTGATGATTTTCTCTACCCACTGCAACAAGCTACTTGGTATCCAAATCTCGAATGTATATTGAATCTAGAGTAAACTCAATTGATTTACCAATCTGTGTTGTATGATATATTGAAAGAAGATTGTGCTTAATATCAAGAATACAAAGCACATTATTAAAGCAACCATGTGGCACATCAATAACCCCTTTACTAAATACATCAAGATACACATCATTTTCCATCAAGATCTTCATAAGTGAAGTATGCTTCAAAGATGAAAACCTATCAGGTTGGCCTGATATATGATAGGAGGCTTCAGAATCAAGAATTCAATTTGTAGACCTCTCAACTTGTGTGACAACAAGGGCATGTCCTTTTTACTTAGAATCATCTATCATATCATTCCTATTTGCAATGCCTGCATGACTAGTGTGTGTAGTAGATGTCGATTGAGAAGAAGAAGATGATGAAATTTTAGACTTAGAAGGAAAAGAAATGTTGTGTTCCTTAAGAGTTTCCTCATTTCATCTAACTCTTTCTTGTAACAAGTTTGTTCACCATGCCCTGGTTTTTTACAATAACCACATTTACTCTTCTCCTTCTTAGGTTTTTCCTCTTTTGAAGAGGTGGGAGGTTCTTTAGATTCTGCCTTAGGTTTGAAATTTTTCTTTCCCTTATCCTTAGATGATGATGCAACTAAAGCATGATTCTTACTATGTGTATCAAGTTGACTAAGTTTAGCTTGTTCTCTAGTCAACCTATCACAAAATGTCTCAAAAGAGGGCATTACAAAAGAATCACCTAAGCCATCCATAGTTGCATAGAAGGAAGTAGAAAAGTATGCAAATGAACCTTTCAACTTAGACAAAATAAAAAAGATGCATTCTTTATCAATTTTCTCTTTGCCACATCTAGCCAATTGAGATCTTAGAGATTTAAATTTTACCAAGTAGTATTCAATGGTGGAAAATGCATCTATAGAAAGTGAAGCCAATTCAGCCTCCAATTGCATGGCACGAACCTCACTAACTGCACCAAAGAGTGTCTTGTACTTATCCCACACCTACTTAAGAGTTGTACATTCCTCAATATGAAAGAATAAACTATATGAAACATGCATTGCAATTAAACCCATAGCTTCATCACATTTATTCCTATGAGAAAATCGTTCATACTCCCTGGTAAAATTAGGTTGGTGATCACCCAAGGTGGAACACAAACCCTTTGACCAAAGCAATCTCTGCATTTTTACCTTCCAGGTGTGATAGTTATGAGGAGCCAACACTTCAAATCCTGGTTCAGCCATGAGATCAACAAGTACCAAGAGTGCAAATATGGAAAATATCTGAATCAAACTGATATAAAACCTCCCAAATTTGATAATACAACTAAAAATAAACTCCCTCCCACAAACAAAACTTCTCCAAGAATCAGGATGTCCAAGTTATGAAGCAGAAAGAAAATATGCAAAAAATTGAATATCTCATACTTGGGGTTGAAACTGAAAAAATTGCATGAAACAAATCAAAGAGCTCCTCAATACCTTCTAAATGCAACTTGAATCACCAAGAAAGGAGAATCTAGCTGAAAGTTATGAGCTCGAAGGTCCAAAGCTGATTGATTGAATTTAATTGTAGATAAAGGTATACCTATAGAAAATATATCAAAAGACCACACACCATTGTGGAAATTGCCCAGAGAGAGCTTTACGCGAATATCTCATTTGCAGAATTTGGTCGTGAACAAAAGTTACTTAAAAATAAGAAAAAAGGCCCTAATTTGGCACTTTAGAGAAAATCAGGAGTACATTGTGAGACTAATTAGGTGCAAAGTAGCACTGAGGCATTTATGGTGCAGGAGCACCTAGGAAGCATTAGGTAGCACTAGGCAAATTTGTGAGCCTAGGATGAAATTTTGTGGTTTTAATGCTTTAAGGTCATGTTGACCATTTAGTTTTGAGTTAGAGGTGTTAGAACATGTTAGGAGGAAGGTGGATCAGTAGCTCATGGTAGAATGGATGAGTTTCACAACTTGTTTCCACTAGGATTCACTAGGAGTTGGAAATAAAGCCCAAAATGTTGCATTTGTGCAATTTTGGCCTAATATGGTGGTTATGTCCGACCAAGGGGAGAAGTAACCACTTTATGAACCTTTAAAAGGTGTGCCTCGACTTGGAATTGAGGTTGGAATCATTTTGAGTTTGTAATCAGTTTGAAATCAAGAAGACAGTGATATTTTAATTGTGCATTTTCTGTTTTTGTTCCTGTTTTTGCATTAGTAGGTTAATGGATTGAACTTGGCATCTGGTACAGATTAGAATGTAGTGAAATTTCTTGTCAAGCATTGTTTGGAACAGTAGATAGTAGGTTACCCGCTTCCAAGTATTCTTGTAAATACTTTTTTCTTTCTTCAATTGCAGTTTTGACTGGTAGACTATGGAAAATGGGGTTTTAGCTTACATTACCACTGTACCTAGAGTACGGGCTTGTTGGGAATGTGGCTAAGCTCCATGTTTGTACATAAGGTAGAGGTAGGAGTCTTTAGGAGCCAGGAATCCATGGCAAAAGACTGTTCCTAGGCGAGCTTGGCAATGCCCGGCTAGGACAGTCAAAGAGTGCAGGGCACTAAAGTTGCAGGGGTGTCAATCCCCTGGAAAACCCAGGTGTGTGGTGGTTGCAGGAGGCCTTACAAAGGCTTGGAATGAAGGAAGAGGTTTCACCAGTCCATTTGGTGATTGGGAAAAGCTGACAGTTCACTGTGTGGTCAGAAAATGGCCTAAAAAGCCCTAATTCTTACAAAATGAGGGTTACGCCTGTGTACGGACAGTGAAGGCCTATAACCTCAAAAATATTTGAGAGGTAGGAAAATGAACCAGGATCCCCATGGGGAGATTGTGATGTTCTTTAGAAAGATTGGAGATTGAGCCTATTTTCTTGGGTTAGGAGACCTAATTGGGGCTCAAGGCTAGTAGCCTTTTTAACCCTAAAAGAGGGTTTGATGATAGCGATGGAAAGATGGAGCTTGGGAGAGCCTACAAGAACCCTAGGAGGAAGGTCTTGAAGCCATGGGAGACAACACACACCCCTGCATCGAGTTAGTGAAGGTTGGAGGTTTAGCTAGCCTTTAGGAAGATTAAGGGCTAAGGAGGGAATGGCAGAGAGAGCACCAAGATTGGCTTGGTTAGGGAAATGGAGATGATAGTAGGGTTGGCCAGGAGAACCAAGGGTACCTAACAAGCATTAGGACCTATAGGTTAAGAAGGTGGAGAGTGACACCAAGGAGGTTTTCCAAGGTGAGACCCAGAGCATGGGATAGTGAGTGTGCCATCCAACCCTACCCTATCAGATTGGTATCAGAGCAAGTTAAATATTTGGGATAGGTTAATATATGTCAGAGGTTGAGTCTAGTGATTCTACCATCATGGTGACAAATGCAGAATTGGCTAAGATGGTTGAAGAGCAGGAGGAAGACAATAGGCTATTGAGGGAAAGAATAGCCCAACTTGAGACAAGCAGTGAGGGCGTTCGTTTAGAAGGAAAAGGTACAAAGGAAGAAGAGGTTACGAGGAAGACAAGACCCCTGAACCTGACCCTGTTTTGAAAGAGGATCCTTTCTTGAAGGCATTGAAGGCTTTGAGTGGAAAAGCACTTGAAGGCATACCACTGTTTAGTGGAAAGATGGAAGCTAATTTAGTTGTGGATTGGATAGAGGGAATGGAAAACCATTTTGAATGTGATGGAGTCACTGAAGCACAGAAGGTAAAGGTGGCCAAATCAAGATTAAGAGGTTTTTCCTTGACATGGTGGAAATTCATTCAGACATAGAGGGAAAAGGAAGGCAAGCAGCCTATCACTACTTGGAAAGGAATGGTTGCCAAAGTGAGGGAAGCATACATGCCATATGATTATGAGATTCAGTTACACAAGAAGAGACAAAGCCTAAGGCAGAAAGACCAAGATGTGAATACCTACAAAAAGGAGTTCCAAAAACTTCGCATGAGGTCTAATGTGACAGAGGATGAAAGCCTCAAGGTGGCTAGGTATCTTAATGGCTTGAAGTGGAACATTCAAGAGGAGATGACTCTTCTAAGTCCTAAGACAGTACATCAATGTTACCACTAGCTATCAAGATAAATGAGGAAAGAAACAAGAGGAAGCAAGACCAGGCTTCTAAGGGAAGAGGAAAAGGCAGAGATCAAAGAGATCAAAGAGGACAGCGAGGTGGCTACCAAGGTAGAGGCAATGACCAAAGAAACCAAGGAGAGTTTAAATCCATAGAGCATGGAGGAGAAAAATATTCTAGAGGAGGATATAACAGAGGTAGAGGACCTCAAGGAGGTTCAAATCGAGGAAGAGGAGCAAGAAGGAGCAATTCATACTTAAGCTAATATGTGAAGTGTTACCATTGTGGACAAATGGGTCATCCATCTTATAGGTGCCCAGAGAAAGCATCCTCTTCTAGCAATGAAAAGAGAGTGGCTTATGCACAAGAGGACACTATGAGTCCTAAGGCATCTGAGGTCAAATACATTGAATCGAGGTATGGAGAGAACTGATGTTTTAGTAGAGTTTTTAATCGTGACAACCTGGCCAAGGAAGAACCAAAACAAAGGAGAGCTCTATTTAGAGTAAGGTGCAAGATACTTGGTAAAGTATGCAAGGTCATAGTAGATTCAAGTTCAACAGACAATATTATCTCTGTAAGGAGGTAGTAATGAAACTGAAATTGGAAAAGGTACCCCACACTAACCCCTACAAGGTCACATGGCTAAACAAAGGGCATAGTGTTCTAGTGAATGAGCAAGTAACGGTGGAGTTTTCCATTAGAGGGTATAAAGATAAGTTGGTTTGTGATGTGTTACCCATGGATGCATGCCATCTACTATTGGGCAGACCATGGCAATATGACAGAGGTGCCATATATGATGGGAAAGAGAACACCATCTCATTCAAGAAGGATGGGAAGGCTTTCAAGTTGCAGTCACTGTCAGAAGAAGAAGAGGGATAGTCAAAGACACCAAGGGTCATGTTGAGTAGTGGGAAGGAGTTCCTTAACAACCTACATCAAGGGGGAGAAGGATATGTGGTTATGTTACAATCTAGAGAAGAAGACAAGGTTGAAAAGATAGTCATACCCGAAGCAGTCCTAAAGTTGTCGGATCAGTTCAAGGACATTGTAAGTGATGGTGCACCTGCAACTCTACCACCTAAGAGAGCCATAATTCATCAAATTGACTTCATACCTGGAGCCTCATTGCCTAACAAAGTAGCTTATAAGCTTACACCAGATCAGAAACTAGAGGTAGCTAGACAAGTGCAGGAGTTGTTGGATCAAGGATTGATTCAAAAGAGCATCAGCCCATGTGCAGTACCAGTGATTTTAGCATCCAAGAAAGGAGGTAAGTGGAGACTTTGCACTGACTCTAGAGCTATAAACAGATTACAATCGATATAGATTCCCTATCCCTAGGATTGAAGATTTAATGGATTGTCTTGGAGGAGTTCAGTACTTCACCAAGTTGGATCTCAAGAGTGGATACCATTAGATCAAAATTAAGGATGGTGATGAGTGGAAGATAGCATTTAAGACAAATGATGGGTTATATGAATGGAGAGTGATGCCATTTGGTCTCTCTAATTCCCCTAGCACATTCATGAGGCTCATGAATGAAGTGCTTAAAGACTTTACAGGGATATTTGTGGTAGTATACCTTGATGATATACTCATTTTTAGTAAGACAGCAGAAGAACACCTAAAACATGTGGAGTTGGTTCTTAGAAGATTGCAAGAAGAGAAGAAGTAATCAATCTAGAGAAGTGTGAGTTCTTTAAGCAAGAGCTTGTGTATTTGGGGTTTGAAGTATCCCAAGGATCATTGAAGATGGACCCAAGCAAAGTGGAAGCCATCCTAAATTGGCCTACACCAACCATAGGGACTAAGGTAAGAAGTTTCCATGGTTTGGCTCAATTTTATAGAAAATTCGTATGGTCTTTAGTGGTATATGTGCACCACCTAGATACAACTGGAAGGGTGGTTTAAAACTAAGCTTGTGTGAACCTGCGAAGTTGAGAGAAAGGGTTTTGGTGAAACCTACAAGAGGTATAACTCAACCTATTCTCTTATTACCCATTTTGACAAATTGTTCACTGTTGAGTGTGATGCAAGTGGAGTGGTAGTAGGAGGAGTGCTAAGTCAAGAGGGTAGGCCTATATCCTTCTTTAGTGAGAAGCTCAATGAAGCTAAGAAGAAGTATTCAACCTATGACTTAGAACTTTATGCTTTGGTTTAGTCACTTAGGAAATGGAGGCATTACCTTCCACCCAAGGAGTTTGTAGTCTTTACTGACAATCAGGCACTTAGTTTTATCAACACTCAAGAGAAGTTGAGTAATAGGCATTTGAAATGGATGGAATACATCCAAGATTTTACCTTCACCATCAAGCACAAGAAGGGACAACTAAAAAAAGTAGCAGATGCATTAAGTAGGAGATTGTTGACTGTGTAGGAGATACAAGTGAAGAGCATAGGGATTGATCGTTTCAAGGATCTCTATGGGGAAGATGAAGACTTTCTCGTGAGGTCTATAAGGTATGTTCTAACTTTGAGAACCATTTCATAGCCACCACTTAGAGTATACATTGCAAAGTGGGTTATTGTTTAAAGGAAATTAGTTATGTGTTCCAAGAGGGTCAATGAGGGAAAATCTCATTCAGGAAAAGCATAATGGAAGTCTTAGTGGACATTTTGGCATCAACAAGACTTTAGAACTAGTGCAAATATTCTATTACTGGCCTAAGTTGGCAAGAGATGTTAGAAATTATGTGGAACAATATGTTGTGTGTATGAAAGCTAAGGGAGGAGCTAGTAATGTTGGTCTATATCAACCCCTACCCATTCCTAATAGGCCATGGGAGTGTGTAAGCATGGATTTTGTGGTAGGCCTTCCTAAGACCAAGACTGGTTTTGACAGTGTCTATGTAGTAGTGGATAGATTTAGCAAAATGAGTCATTTTATCCCTTGCAAAACTACTCATGATGCTAGTTACATAGCTCATCTCTTCTTCTGCTGAAGTTGTAAGGATCCATGGATTGTCTTTTAAGCATTGTTTCAGACATGGATGTGAAGTTCATCAGTCATTTTTGGAAGACTCTATGGAGTAGATTGGGTACAAATCTGTCATTTGGATTAGCTTACCATCCTCAGACCAATGGTCAAACATAGGTGGTTAATAGGGTGCTAGGTAATCTTTTAAGGTTCCTAACTAAGGAATATGGATAGACATGGGATATGGTTATCTCACAAGCTGAGTATGCTTATAATGATAGTGTGAACCGCATCACGTGGAAGAGTCCTTTTTAGATTGTGTATGGAATGCATCCAAGAGGCATATGTGAGCTCATAGATCTTGGAGCTATGGAACAAAGAAGTGGACATGCAGAAGACTTCAGTCAGACCATGAAGGAGATTCAGGAGCAAGTAAAGAGGACAGTCACTAAGGCTACACAAGTTGAAGGAGAAAGCAGATTTGTCAAGGAAGGATGTGCAATTTGTGGTAGGAGACTATGTCATGGTCCACCTCAACAAATCAAGGTTAAGCGTATGGGTACATCAAACTAAGTTACATGAAGAGAGTGGGTCCATGCAAAAGTGCGTTAGCCAAGTATGGGTGCAAATGCATACAAGGTGGAGCTACTAACAGATCTAGGGATTTCACCAGTGTTCAACATTGCTGATTTGATCAAGTACAAGGGATCAGTCAAGGATTTGGATCAAAATAATAGGGAAATCTTCAAGGATGTAAACAACATACCCCTACCTACTCCAGACAAGCTACAAGCAGAGAGGGTCTTGGAGTCAAGAGTGAAGAAGTCTACAAGGCACAAGGTATACATGGAGCACCTTATCAAGTGGAAGAACAAGCATGAATTAGAAGCCACATGGGTACAAGAAGATCAGTTCAAGAAGCTTGGTATTGACCTGTCATTGATCTCTCCTTCCATTCCTTAGTGTTTTGGGCAGAGAGGGGGAGAATGGTGCAGAAGCACCTAGGAAGCATGAGGTAGCACTAGTCAAATTTGTGAGCCTAGGATGAAATTTTGTGATTTTGATGTTTTTAGGTCATGTTGACCATTTAGTTTTGTGTTAGAGGTGTTAGAACATGTTAGGAGGAAGGTGGATCAATAGCTCATGGTAGAAAGGATGAGTTTCATAACTTGTTTTCACTAGGATTCACTAGGAGTTGGAAATAAAGCCCAAAATGTTGCATTTGTGCAATTTTGGCCTAATGTGGTGGTTATGTCCAACCAAGGGAGAAGTAACCACTTTGTGAACCTTTAAAAGG
>VDFB02334058.1:0-37599 GCA_007258455.2 Sequoia sempervirens | reverse complement strand
GACAATATTACATTACAATTTCATTAGTGTGCATTCTAACCCAGGACTACTTATCAAATCCTTATACATCACATATCCACCTATAATCCCATTCAAGCATTTTGATTAATTCCTTGAATTAAAGCTAAAATAGAATCATACACACCACAATAGTGAGATGGATAAAACAACCCTTAGTTATTTCATTCAAAGTTCAGATATGCATGTACAATGGAGAGACATAAGCTCAAATTTTTATTTCAACTCAAATGCTAGTATTGTTATACAACATTAAATCTATATGAACTCAAAACCTGTTACATAATGACTCAAAACCTAAATTGCATTTCTCTAAAACCATCAGAC
Organism: Sequoia sempervirens; assembly: GCA_007258455.2. Classification (NCBI taxonomy): domain Eukaryota; kingdom Viridiplantae; phylum Streptophyta; class Pinopsida; order Cupressales; family Cupressaceae; genus Sequoia; species Sequoia sempervirens. Next base: position 37,254 of record VDFB02334058.1, on the reverse strand, counting down.
TTTACAATTCGCTCTGCAACTTCACCTAGACTTGACAAAAGTTATCTAACTTGCTAACCTGCACTTCTGGCTTTGAAATATTTCTTATAGAAAATGAAGGAGTAAACAAGCACCGAGCCAAAAAGTACACCTGTCACCAGTCAATTGGAGCACCTGGTGATATTCCAAAATTTATTACAATAGCCACCACCATGAAAAATATTCTTGTTCAAAAATCATTACAACAACAATCATCCTGGATCATATTCTCGTTCATCATGTCGATGGAGGAAGGTTGATGCAATAACAAAAAACCACGTGAAACCCACACCAAGAAAGTCATCTATACAAAATTGGAAACATTGTAACCGCAACATCTGATTTGCCACCTGTCAGTAGCCCACTCTTTTTACTCATCATCATTAAAATACTTAGCCACCCACCTTTGGTATTCTTCGTCAGTTGGCTAGTCAAAATCAATCACCTCTTTTACCTTTGTACTATAAGGCAAATACTTTACCGCTATCTGATTAGCATCTCTTTCAAAGATTCCAAAAATGAGCCGGTACCAATAATCTTATCCATACAATTTACCAAAAAATCATAATTTGAGTCATCATAAATTTTTTTAATTTGATTATTGATGACTCTACTTGCTTGATCCTGCCATTGTTGAAGTGTTCTAATTTCCCCCTGCTCATCAGTTATATCAGGTAACAGTGTGTTACCCCAATCATTGAAGTTCTTTACCAACTCCCTAATCTTTCTACTTAGATCATCTGATAAGGTCTGAAAACTTTGCAATGATTTAACTAATATATAGGTAGGCTTCAATGATTGGGGCCTGTTATTTGCATCAAACCTTGAGGCTTTAGTTATAACATATAGATTATTTTCCCTAGGGATCCAATTTTGAATTATTAGAATCACTATCCCCTGATCCCTATCAATATTATTTATTGCTTCAGATAGCAAAGAATACAAAGAATGTATAGAGGGCAGTTTATTATCCACCTTTTTATTTAAATGATCTAAAACAAGAGTAACAATTTATTTTTCTTTTGAAAGAAAACCCTCCTCTTTTACCCTTAGTGATGTCTATAATTGATCAATTTCCTGCATGAGCTGCCTCTTTGTTGGATCAACAGAGCACTCTGTTTGTTCATCAACTTGTTCTAGAGGAGGGGTAAGAGCAGGATTTTGAATGGGAGACCCTGGTGTAGAAACATTTAGAGAAGTAGGAGGCATTGACCCTGCTATGGGAGGTGATGTGCTGGTTCGTGGAGCATTGGATGTTTCCCTAGTATGTCTATACTTGAACCTTTCTACTTTAGTTTACAGCTCAACATTCCTCTATTGCATTTTACTATATTCTTCAATTAAAATGTTATACTTCTCCATTAGGCTCTTTCTTTCAGCCTCCTCCCTTTCAGCAGTCGTTTGGGCCAACTTGGCCACATTCATAGTTAAACTAGTGGCTTCGATTGTTGTATTCTCTGAAACCCTCTTTATTATTAATCCTCCTTTGAAATTTGGATTAATATCAGCAATGTCTGGCTTTCTTCCTTGTGGAACCAATGCCCAAATTGCCAAGGTCTCATATTCTTCATTGAAGGCAGAGTTTTGTAATGCTGCCTTAACTTCTTCTTCATAATCTTGAAAAGGATTCTTGGAATTCATAATAGCATTGAAAACCACTGCATTTGCGATGTCCCATTCAGAAAAAATAAAAACACCAGTCTGATTCACTAGTTGTCTTCCTTCTTCAGGAGTGATGTTTTTGAACTCTTCCATTAGTTCATCTTTCACTTCTTCATCATTCTCCTGATCTGACCTGTCAGGCCTTAGTTCTCTTCTCTCCTTACATTTATTTTGATATTTCTCAAATTTCATCCTCCATGCCAATTGCAAGAATATAAGAGTCTTTACAAATGCATTGTCATCTAAGAACTCCTTGCAAGCCTCCATTCTTGCATCCTGCACACTCTTAACCTTCATATCTAAATCAGATAGAACCAATTTAGCTGACCTAGGAGGGGACAACATACCAACCTACATATCTTGATCAGTAACAATAATTTCATCTGTGAGATCCTTAGGTACGTGATCAGTTCTTTGCCTCTTAGGGCTTGGCTCAGGTGGTGGTGATGGGGGACTGCACTGTGGTGAAGATTTTAATTCAATAATTTGACAGCCCCAAGTACTTTGAATTTTGCAGAATCAATCGTGAAGGTGCCTCATTATTTCTTCCCTTTTCTATCTACTTCTTCCTCATCACTGCGAGTATCCCTTTTCCTCCTATAGATGGGCCACCTTTCTGTAGGCTGACATACTAGCCTTGTTTCTATTGGCATATCACTTTGTCCTTGCATATCTAGACTTAGCCTTAAATTTATCTTTTTGGTTGTCAAGGTGTCCATTATCTCCTTGAAATTCTTCATTAAAAAGTCAATTCTCTTTTGGTATGAAGTGAATTCCATCAATGGATCATACGTCAGATCCATTTCATGCACAATATCCAGTAGCTTACTATAAGCTATCCATTTTCCTTTGTTCAATTCATGTCTATTTAAATCAAATTCATTCCTAACCAGGTCCTCAAGGAAATTGAACTCATGTGCAAATTTTCCACCTTTTATTCTTTGTCTAAAAAGAGCAAAGAAACCTTCAGGATCATGTTGTCGTCTTGGACCAAATCTCATATGGTAATCAACAAAGAATTTGTCAAAATGTGTCTAGCCTCCCTTTGAAAATGTAAAGTCAGACACTATTGTATAATCAGGGAATAATGTTCCCTTCCCCTTTCTAGTTAGGTTATCTTCATGAATACACCCCATCTACCACATAACTTCTGTAAACCCTAGTCTTGGTGGCACATTGTATGGCAGCATGTGAGGGGTTCCTTGAAATCCATATATTCTCAAGACAGTGCTAATTGGATATGGGATAATGTCAACCCAGTTATGTAAAACCCTCAATTTTGGTTTCCTCTCCTTCGGCTGAAGGAAATCATGCAGTGCCTGAGGGATCCTAGGTACATTTACCATCAATCTAGCCCTCAATCTTGTAGCAAAATAATTATCAAATTACACATAACTAGTACTTTCCTTATTATAGGACAAATCTACAGCCCATATCTGTACTGGCAATCTTTCTCCATTAACTGATTGTCTTAAGTTCATATTCTTAGCAAAGAAATTAGCATTCCTAAACAAGAACATATGCATCAATATGGAATACCAAAAGAATTGAGTACTAGTATCACCATTCTGCAGCTTCGACAGTCCTTCATGTATCCTCTCCACCAAAAAATAAGTGAAGTCATATGTTACAGAGAAGTTAGGGTGTTGTATTTTCACCCCCATGAACATGTATGCAATCGGCATTACTGCACCAAGGCTGAAACCCAAAATCTGACATAGTGAATAGAAAGTAGCCAGGAAAGGCTTTCCAAAACAATTCAATTTAAAGGGTTCCTAGTCATTAGGGCTAATGTGAACTTGTGAATCCCCTACCTTAACCAGATGAGGTGGAAGCAACTTAACCCTAACAAGAGATTTTAATTTTGTATACAACTCCATTTCTTCAAGATTAATAGGAACCAAGTCATCACTTGGCTCACTCAAATCAAAATTCTGTTGGATAACATCTCTGTTAATTTCCAATAGAACCCCTCTATCATTATCTCTGATTACCAGTGTGATAGGGTCATATCTTTTGGCCACTACTCTAAGTAAGTCCACATCAAGGAACACATTTGGAACAACCAGCTTTCCCATGTTGTACCTCCATCCATTTGAAAAAGGATGAGACAAGTTGCTCTGTCCATACCATAATCTGAACATTTGTAAGCCTGTGAGTGGAACCCTAGCATCAGCAATGTTGGAATTATTACACACCAACCCCTCCCCTAGGATTTTTCCTCACATCAACACCAAACCTTTCCTTCTATCATTTGTTGATAATGGAAATTGATCTAGGAAATCATCGTACAAGTTTCTTTTCAAATACTCAATGTGACCAAAGTGCTGCTTGGTTGGCGCCATTTTAGACAAACTAGGGCCTCACTACAATGTTACACTTGAAGTGGCTATGACTAAGTAGAGATAGGAAATTACAGAGTAAAAATACTGCAATTCCTCACAATTTATGATTAAACAATAGCCCTAACAAAAGATTTTAATGAACTCAGTGACAAGCATAGTAGACCCCCCCCGCTTTCCCAAATTTAGGTGTAGAATGACTGGGAAACAAAGAAAACTAACTCACGACTTTTTTCGCACAAACTCCAATTTCTGGCAGCAGCTGCTCGCAATTTCACTTTTGGCTTTGAAACTATTTTCACGAAATACTTGGATGCTTTGTGATACAAATGAGATGAGTAAATTGATTTTATGTCAATCAAATTCTGCCAGTGGATGTCTCATCCGCCATTAAAGCTCACTCGCGGGTCGCATGAATGGCTCCAACCATAATTTTATACATATTTAAATTTGAGCCATTGATCCTTCAGTTTGATCAAATCATCGACGACCATCTTCAAAACAGGCTGAAATAATTGCCAACACGGTAATAAAGGGGCCCACTATGTCATACGTCGTGAAGGAATGCCATGTGGTGATTGCCCACGATATCACAATCCTTTGATTTATCATTGCAGGATGGCGGGCACCGTCGATCTTTTTACTATAAATCCTGCTCCTTCAAAAATGGTCACCATCCTTTCCTTTAATTGTCAAGCAGCTTTTCCCTTAAAATCATAACATCTGTGTTGAAATAAAACATGTGCATCTTACAAGCGCATTAGTAATATGCCCTGTAATACATTTAAAACTGGCAAACACTTTCTTCACTCCTTAGGCTTCATTGGATGAGACACGTGGCAGGCACCCGCGACATTGTAATCCCAAAATTCCTAATCGCAGGATGGCAGGCACCGGCAATCTTGAAGAGATAGCTCATCAATGGTCATGCAGATTTCATCCTTTATGAAGGGCACGTGGCACCCGCCCGTGATATCGCGATCTTTATAATCGCTGATCGCAGGATAGCGGGCACTGTTGATCTCGTTCTTTTAACAAAGTTGCCAGCCATATCGTTAACCTTTGAGCAACTTTTTTAGTGAGATTATAACATATCCGTGGATTTAGAACATGTGCGTCTCGAGAACACTTTAGTAATCCACCCCTTAATACATTTAAAGTCGGCTAGTGTTTCCTTTACTCTTTAGGCTTCATCGGATGAGACACGTGGCACCTACCCGTAATTTCACAATCAACCCAAGCACCATCACGGGATGGCGGGGAATGACTTAGATCAAATGGTAGTTGGTCAGCGATAGCTCAAATTTGATCCCCTGGATAGGACACGTGGCGCCCACCTATGATTCTGAGATCCTTGAATTCTTGATCACGGGATGGCGGGTACTGTTGATATCTATAGGAAATAGATCAATGGCAACACTAAATCAACCCTTGAGCTCCCCTAGATAGGACACGTGGCGCCCACCTGTGATTTCACGATCTTTGAATTCTCGATCACGGGATGGGGGACACTGTTAATATTTGCAGGACATAGATCAACAGCAGCACTAAATCAACCCTTGAGCTCCCTGGATAGGACACGTGGTGCCCACCTGTGATTTCGTGATTCTTGAATTCCTGATCATGGGATGGTAGGCACCATTGATATCTATAGGAAATAGATCAACGACAGCACTAAATCAACCCTTGCAAAATAAAATATTCATTAAAAAGAGAAGTAGGCATTACTAGGTAGACGACAAATAGAATAAGAGTTGTAGGGCAGCGAAGTTCCTGCCAAAAAGTTATTAAATAGTTATATTTTAAGAAGTTAGAAATAAAATTATTGATGAGGTGGGACTCTTGTGTAAGAAGAACAAATGATTAAGTTAAGGATTGTATTTGTTGTTATAACTTTAGTTCTAATATATTAAATTATATTTTATATGGTATATATGTTACATATATATTGTATATATATTATAATATTATAATGATGTTAAAATTATATATTAGATATTATATATGTTACATATTATATAGTGTATATATTATAATATGTTGTTAAATTAATAATATAATATATTAAAATATATTATTTATTTGAATTTGTTATTAGATTATTTTATATATTTGAATTTAATAGAATGGAAAATATAAAAATAGACAAGATAAGTTAAATGATTTATATTGGTAACATAGGAGACAAAAATTAAGAGAAAATATGTTATTCAAAATTATAAAAAATAAAACAATATGCTACTTATAACACTATTTTTTCATGAAGTGACTTTAAATTTTAAATAAAAACATAAATATTAAAATATATAACATAAATTTTAATTTATTTTAAAATATAAAAATTAATTAAAATGTGGTAATTTGTTTTTAGAGTTTAGACTTAGATTTCTATTTTCCCTATTTTTATTATTTTGATCTTGCATGCTTACATTAACCATAATTCATTGATACATAGGAGAGATAATTTTTTTTTTTATTTTGATTAATCAAAAAGGTAAGTATTAAAGATTGAATAAATTAAAAATCATAATAAAAGATTGATTCAAGAAGAAAATTATTAAAATTAAAATTATTTATATTAATAATTAAAATATAAGATAATAAAAAAATTAAAAGAGTTGAGAATTTTTAAACTTAATTATTATAGTGGATGTCTTAAACAATTATTCTTTTGAAAATATCAAAACTAAGAATGAAACCAACATAAAATTTTAATAAAATATATTTCAATAAAATGATGTGTACACTAAGTTAAAGCATTTATATTGCTAGTCAAATGGTATGTAGGGAAAATGAAAACTAAGAGATAAAAATATTTAACAAATAAAAATATATACTATCTATAGCAACAATTTTTTCGGGGCTAGAAATTTATAAATTATAGGTTGAATGGTAAGGCTAACAATTTTTGTTGTGGTTTTTATTTTTCTTTTGTGCTTTGTTTGTGCTAGGCTATTGCCCATCTGTCTTTCACTCTCTTTGTTTATGCTTGTGTTTCTCCTTTTAGTTGTTTAGTTGTTTTGTGGGTTGAGGTGTCTATGCTTTTTCTAAACATAACCATTTAAAATTAAATTATATCAGTAGTCAAAATGCTATGCAAAAAATAAAAAAATAAAAAAATAAAAAGTCTTACTTTGTAAAATTGGAAAACCTAATTATTATAATGATGAGTTTGTTTATATTAAAAGAAAGGTAAAGATCACATGAATTATTCAAACTTAAAAAATTGGAAAACATCCTACTTATAGCAACATATTTTTTTCACTTATTAAATAGTGACTATTAAAATTCTTAATAAAATAAATAAATATTATAGTATAGCATAATAGCTCAAATTCTAATTAATTTAAAAATATCAAAATATAATTAAAAGAATAAAAATAATTACCACTGTATACCACTAGCCTAAAATAATGAAAAAAGAGATAAAAAGTCTTACTTTGTAAAATTGGAAAGTCATTTAGTCAAACTGCATCTTATAGAAACTAAAAATATATACCTTTACTTGGTAAAATTGAAAAACCTAATTATTATATTACCACATTTTTTATGTATTAAGAATGTAGAAATTATTATTTAAAAAAATATTATTTATTAAAAATTTAACTCTTTAATTAAAACAATGAAAAGAATAGTCAATTTATAACACTAATCTAAAAGAATGTAAAAAAAAATCTAAATTATATATAAAATAAATATTTCAAAATATAAAATATAAGTATAAATTTAATGAATAGGTTAAATGATAAGATTAGCCATAACATCTAAAAATTAAGGAAGTTATTAAAAATATACTAAAATTTAAATATAAATTTGTTGATTAAACTATAATCTTCTTAAAATTAAAAATATTAATATCAATATAATTTAACTATTTTAATTTAAAAATATTTTAAATTAATATGAAGTATGATTTGTTACAATATATATAAGATTAATAGATGAATACTAAGTATGATTTGTTACAATGTAGGATTATACAAGTGATAAGATTAATAGATAAATACTAAGTATGATTTGTTACTATGCAGGATTACCCACCATTCCATAATAATGGTTAATGGAAGTAATGGAAGCGCCAAAATCGCTTATATCGGGTGAAAATTGTGTACCAATTAGATTCAAGAGAATTGATTTTTGAAATATATTTTGTTATATAATTCGCATCTATACATTGATAATAAATTGAAAAAATTCAAATAGAAAAATTATTCAAGTTCTCATTGGTTAAAGTGAGAGTTATTAATAACTAGTTAAATTTTGGTGGTGCCTATAGTTCCCTAGTAGGAACTAAAAATTATATTTATAGAAGAAAAATAAAATAAATCTACAATTTGTTTTATAATTTCACTTTTAACTTTAAATGTATGTTCACTCTTTAAGTTGTATTTTTTTTACAATCAAACATTGAAAACACATTTATTTTTTAGTTTCTGCCAAAGAAACTATAGGCGACCCCTTTTCCTTAACAAGTTATTAATAACTTTGATATTAACAAATGAGAACTCAAATTTTTTTCTGTTTGACAAATATTTGTATATAGTTAAAGTAAATATGCAAGATTTTTAACTTTTCAAATTTCAAAAATTAATTTTCCTCAATTTTATTGGCTACAAAACTTTGAGCGATAAGGGCGGATTTTCAGGAAGCACAAACTTTTTATCGCAACTTTTCAAATTTTTTTTGCCACAAAGACCATAAATAATTTTTTTTTTCACTTGTAATTAATCTATTTCGTTATTTTGAATCTTTTTAGTTCCTGCCAGGGAACTATAGGCACCACCAAATCTTAACTAGTTATTAATAATTCTTTTTTTAAACAAAGAGAGTTGAAGCATTTTTTCTATTTGATTTGTTTTTATCTATTATCAATGTATACATGCCAATTATATAACAAAACATATTTCAAAATTCAATTCTCTTCAATCTAATTGGTAGACAAATTTCCCCCGATATAAGCGATTAATGCGCTTCCATTACTTCCATTTCAGAATCTTAACTAATTTTTAGGAGTTTTTTTAAACTTAGGTTGTTTATTTCCAATAATTCAATGAGGTAAACCATACTAACTATTTTGAAAATTAAATTACACTATAATGATAAATTACTTTTTATTAAATTACACTATAAAAATAAATTACTTTTCATTAAATTACTTACTAATTACCCCTCACATTGGGTATGTAACATTTATTTACTATTTTCTTTGCATTATTAAAATAATAATAATAATTAATAAAATTTAAACTTTGAATAACAAATGCTAACTAATTAATCAATATAACATCAAAATTCAACTATTTTTAATTACCTTTAATACTAAATTGATTTGTAGCATAAATTTAATTGAGCTAATTCTTTCAAAATATTAATACCAATTACTCAAAAAATTTACTTTTTAATATAAATTAATTAATTATTATTTAAAAATAAATGAATACCTTGTAAATTATTTTTATATTATAATTTATATAAATTAATACTAAACACCCGTCTTTGTCATAAATTAATTCTAAAACAACACTTATTAAACATATATTTAAATTAACAAATTTTCAATTACTTTGAAATTTGAACTAACTCTAATTACTAAGATATGTTTTGCAAAATAAATGAATTAAGACTACAATAATTATTTAGAATAAATACTAATTACTTTTATAAAATATTTATTATTTTTAAAAATCAACTTTAAAATTAACAGTAATTACTTTTAAATCAAATTGAAATTAATATTAATAAATTAATCATTTAAATCAATCACAAATTCTATCATATTTGTTTTAGAAATAATTCACCTTCTATTTACAACTTATATTAATTACTATATGTTAGTTTGTGAAATAAAAAATGTTAACTAATTAATAATTAATAAGGAAATAAATAACTTTATTATATTAATTAAATAAATAGTCTAAATTTAAAGATTTTTTTCTTCTCATTTAAATTAAAAAAAATGTTTAGTTTTAGCCAAGTTTAAATTTTCATATCCAATTTAAATGTTCATATTAAATATTTTATATATATATAAATATATAATAAATTTAAATATTTGTAAAGACAAATATATATATTTTATATTATATTATAATTTTTTTTAATTTTAAATATTAATTAATAATAAAATTAAAATTTTATTAATTTTTTTAAAGTAACAAGGCCATTGGCCTCTCCATGGATTTATGCACGCTGTAAATATATATTTTAAATATTTATATTGAATTAAAATAAAATATATATATATATATAATTATTATATTTATATATGTATTAATTAGTAATATATATATTTATAACTATATAAATTAAAATTGACATGATTCCCTTTTTTATATTAATATTTGAATAAAAATATTATCATAAAATATTAAACTTTAATTTATTGAAGTAATGAAACGTATATGATTTTAAAAATTGTAAATAAATTGATTGAGTAAAATAATTTAGAGGAAATAATATAAAGAAAAATTATTTTAATTATTAGATTTTTTTTTATAAGAAAAACATAATTTCCTTCAAGATCTTTTCATAAGAATATTGGTTTGAGCCACATAAAATTATTTTAGAAAAAAAACTATCTTCAAAACAAATTTTAATTTTCAAAGAACATAAAAATTAAATATATGCATTTTAATATTTGAGTCAAATATAGATTTTTAAGAAATATTTTTTTTAATTGATTCCTCTACTTGTTAAGTAGGAAAGCATAACTAGCTATGCATATTCATCTCAATTCCTTTCAACCTTATAAGTTAATATTCAAGTAGATACCTACTTATCAATTAGGAAAACCTGACAAACTATGCAGATTGTTTGTAACTATGTTTACCTGAACAAACTCTTTCTATTCCTCTCAATTCCTTTCATCCACATGTGTTCATTCTAAACTACAAAAAATAAACTATCTCATCCTCAAAAAATTTTGGCTACACAACAAGTACAATTATGCTTCTTAATCTATAACATCATGCAATATTATAATCTTATCAAAATATTATCTTTTGACAACTCAAGCATGATCATCCTTAAATTGTTTCAAAAATTTATAACTATTGGATAACATAGTGAATTTGAGCAACTTAGTTTTCCCTAGATTTTGAAAGCAATTATAGTAGCATTGAGCTTAGAGACCACAACATTGTATTATGACTAAAACAATTTTTTTCCTTTAGATGGACTTGACAGCATATGTAGAGAAGCATGAATTTGTTTTCGATGTAGTCCTAGATGAGCATGTCACAAATGATGATGTGAACTAATGTACCCATGCCATTGTTCTCATTTGGAGTAAAATCATTATATCATGCTTATAAGTATCCTTGATTACGTCTATCAATAGATTGCCTAATCTCCATTGAGAATGTCATAATCTAAAAATATTGTCAGGTGAATGGCATAATCTATAAAAGGGGTTAGATATTACTATTATTAACACCTAGAGTTTTCACATGGTACACCACTATTGTTGTCGATGTAATACAAATTTGGTCAAAACATTTATCTCTCTTAATGGTGTCAGAAGTTCTATCTTAATGTTGATGACTAAAAGCAAACTGGATGTTGAAAGAGTGTTGGTTAAACTTGAATTTTTATGGTATGTCATACTTCTATGGTTTGAATTAGTGTTATGATTAGGGTCAAGTTCAAGTTATAGTTAGGGTTTATTTAGGCTTATTTTGGTTAATCTTACAATTCGGGTTTAACTAGAATGCTAATTGAACCCTAATTTAACCCCAACAACAAGGTTCAATTAGAGTCAGGGTTTGAGTTCAATTAGGGTTAGGGTTGGCATTCAATTAGTGTTATGATTAGAATCAAGTTCAAGTTCAGTTAGGGTTCAATTAGGCTTATTTTGGTTCAGTTTACAATTAAGGTTTAATTAGAGTTAGGTTTATATAGTTCAATTGGGGTTAAGGTTAGGGTTCATTTAGATTAAGGTTCAAGTAGGGTTCATTAGGATTTAATTAGGGTTATGATTATTGTTTAAATAGGGTTAGGGTTAATGTTAAGTTAGGATTAAAATTATTAATCTAGAATAAAACTTGAAGCTAAGGTTAGAGCTATGGTAAGTGGTAGAGTTAGGCTTAAATTAGGGTTTAATAAAGGGTAGGGTACAATAAGGGTATAATAATATTGGTTAATTTTTAAGTCATGACCATGCTAGATGCCAATTTGGTTTAAAAGACCCCTTGTTGAAGTCCACAAGACATTTATTTCTATATACCTTTCATATTTATTATCATTGTGTTTGACCTCATGATAATGCTTCAAAGTAAAGTACACCTTGCAAATCCACCTACACCAGGAGAACCATTCAATCTCTCAAAATTTTACTGTTATTCTGGAATGATTATCAAATTGGATATGTCCAAAGCCTTTAATAAGTTGACTTGGCAACTTCTATACTGCATATACCTCTTGTCAACTTCAACCAGGGGAGTACTAATTGCATAATGAATTGTCTTCTTTTTTAATTTGATTAATCATCCCCCATAGGGTCTTCTTCATAAACTAGGGGATTAAGTTAAAGAGACCCATTATCATGTTTTTTTTCCATCGAAATGGTAGAGGCCCTTAGTGTAGAACTTATACTAGCCAGTATGTTACAAAAATTTACATGACTTCCAATTCTAGTAGCACAAGCCAGTACATAGTGTTTGCAGATGTTACCTGACTTACAAGATAGATGAGTTTCTAGAGGAGATGCAAATAAAGACAACTTTTCAATTTGTTTCAGTGTCTAGTGTGGAGTATCTAAAATTTATTGTTAATTATGAATCCGACATTGACATATATCATTGAACTAAGATTGATACTACTGTCTTGATTCATTGGCGATAATTATTGGATCAGTGTGAAAAATCTAGAGATTTCTGTTTGACTGTAAAGAGTTATCTCTTGTGATTTATCAACAAATTATTATTTCTATTCGTGGGGTTCTTACACAAGACAATATATTTATGCATTTCTTGTAGAGTCTATTCTAATTGATCATAATAAAAAGAATTCTAATTTTGAAAATAATATAACATAGAACCAAATAGCAGTGAAAATCCAAAACAAAGATTGTCAAGAGTGTATCTCATTTAGTTTTTATTTAATCTTTCTCTTTATGTCTACAATTTCTTATAGTTTTTTCTGATCATCCAAATAATTTAACATTGATGGATATGTAACACATTTAGTTCATTCATGCCCTAGTTCATCATATTTGGTAGAGAGCATGCCCATCTAGAGATGACCTTAGAATTTGGTTATGACTTATCCAGAGATAGTGATGTCGACAAAAATTTAAATGAGACAAGAAGATTTGGAAGCTAAGGGTATACACATCAATGTCTAAGTTAAACAATTAATACCCTAGATAAACATCAGTTCACACAGTGATGAGTCTGTAGTATGTAGTTGTGATTCTAGATAGTAGGCGAGCCAAATTTGGTTCATGGTGATTGGTTTAAACCTGGTGCAATACTAATTGATCTTGGCTTAAATGCAGTAGAGGTATGACACCTTCTAATTGCCTTTTTCAAAAAAAGTTTGTAAGTAAAAGATGGTTAATATATAGCAAATTAAGCTGGTATTGGCATGGTGTGTTGGTTTATAGGTGGCATTGTTGTTCTTTCCAGAAAGGTTCAAACCCCGTTGGGGTGGTATTGTTGAATGGTTATATCCGGTTCATAGCTCCGGTCAAAAGAATTTACCCCTTGAATAAAATATATATATATAGCAAATTAAAACTATTGCTACTTTTTGTATGATCCTAGTGCTAAAAGAATACCAATTAGTTGGTCATGTTTCCCTATGAAGAGGATTCAAAATAACTTCATCAATTAATCCTCTACCTTGTGGTTGGTCTAATGAATATTGCAATGCTTTTGTCCACTATACAATCAACAAGGAAATGAGCATGGGTTCAATTGAGATTTATGATGTTTGATCCAGGCCTTTTGCAATACACAACAAATACAAACAAAACTATTCTAAAACTTTATGGAAAGAACTTCACTGCTCTGCAACTCTTGTTATATTATAACATTCATAACTTAAACCTTTTTATACACAATGTCAAGTTAACTATAAATTGTATAGAGTTTAGATATGCTATATCTCTCATATATCAACATAGGTAGAATTTGAAAATATTTTAAATTATATAATTTCAAAAAAATTGAATAAATTTATAGAAGATTATTTTATTAAAGTGATAGAATGTAATCCCAATACTAACATTAATTATAAGTCTAACCATAACCCCGACCCTAAAAATAACACTAATTAACTTCAAACCTAGCTCTAATTTTATATCCAACCCTCAACATAGCTATGATTCTAAAACTAACATTAATGAAACCCTAATTGAACCATAACCCTAACCCTAATACTAACCCTTGCCCCAATTGAACCCTAACACTAACCCCAAGCTCTATCATAGAACCTTAGTCTTTACCCACGACCCCAACCTAATCCTAATTCAATCTTATACCTAATTTTAATTAAAGTCTAACCCTATTTGAACCTTAAACTTAATTGAACTCATGTTTAGGGTTAGGGTTCAATTAAGGTTAGGGTTGAATTATGGTTATGATTAGGGTCAAAATTCAAATAGGATTATGGTTTGAGTTTAATTAAGGTTGCTATTCACTTAGGGTTAATGTTCAATTAGTATTCAATTTGGGTTAGGGATCAATTAGGGTTATAATTCAATAAGGGTTTAATTAAGGTCGGGGTTAAGGTTAGTCTTAAATTAGGGCTAGGATTGTAGTTAGGGTTCAATTAAGGTAAGGGTTATTGTCTATTTTAGGGTTAGGGTTCAATTAGAGTTCTCTAGGGTTTTGATACAATTAGGGTTACGATTACAGTTCAATTAGTGTTTGAGTTAGGGTTATAATACGAGTTCAATTAGGTTAGGTTCAAGGTTTAATTAGTGTTAGAGTTAGGGTTGCAATAATAAAATTTTCCATAATGATATGGAAAGGAATTCATTGGATTCATATACAAATGCATAAATAAGAATTGGTAATTAAGAATTCTCTAGAACTAAAGTTATAACAACAAATACAATCCTTAGCTTAATCATTTGTTCTTGTTAGGGTTGGGATAATAATTTAATGGGTCCAACTGAGACTTAGGAAATAAAACCCTACATAGGAAATAAAGCATTAAAATCAAAGTTGGGTTTTAATTTTAATCTGATGACGTAAACCTAAGCCATTAACTCCAGTGGTCATGTCACCGACGGCTTAGCCAAAGCCTTTCATTAAATACTAATTGTGCAATGTGTAGGTTTTCCAGATTTGAAGATATGGGAGAAGATCTTGATCGTACCCTGCCAACTCACAGACCTAAGATGTCGCCTTGTTATTTGGCGCGAGGTCAGCAAAAGGTAGATGTGTGTCCTGTATGGAATGTGGGGCCCAATCTCCACTATTGAGCTCATAACCCATGGTTTTAGATCAACAACGAAGATCAAAAGCTAATGTAAATCTCTGTTGTTCTAGTTGGCAAGAGGAAGATGAAGGTTGGTGAAGCATTAATGAATTATTCCTTGCTTGTGTAGACACATCAATCTCAATCTGTGTGAAGATGTTGTTGTTGGCAATCATGAAGGGTGATCTTTGGATTCTCATGTAGCTCTAGTTAAACGGTGACAATACATACACCGCCAAATTTCCATGTTTGCACATGCATGTTTACTAAGCATTGATGAAGGTTGCCATTACCTCGCATAATAAATAGAAGAGGAATTTACTACTAATAGTGTCACTCTTGTAGTAGTTAGAGATTTTTGTGGGTTTTGTCTAATCAAGTTTGAGTGCTTGTCTAAGAAGAGAAAATGAGTAAGTCAGTAAGGAGGTCTGTTCGTTTGAGCTCACAAAAGCTCGGTCTTGCTATTCAGGAAGGTACTTTGGTTGATAATCCCAAGCTTGTGCCCACTAGATGCAGTAGAAGGTTGCAATTCTATGACGTTGCTACTCAACTAGTAGATGACAAAGGCAAGCAGTCGGTGGTGTGCTCCATTACTAGTGTTGGTAGAAAAATAAGGTATGGGTGGCATGGCTCCTCTGGATGCCAACACTCGCCCATTGACCTTACGAGCAACACTTCTGATGATGTAACCAAGATCGACTCGGACTACTGTCAGTATTTACCTCTCTTCAATCATGGTCTATTCTCTGATGACGAAGAGATAACTATGGTGCCATTGGTTGTTAAAACCCCAAGCAGACCGACTCGAATTGTATTGGGCAAGGACAATCAAGAAGATGAGGTTGAGAGTCTACCGTATTGGGCAACAACTAGAAGCGGGCATGTATACCAAGGTCAAAGTGTTGGTAAGGGAATGGTGGCGAGTAAATAAGAAGTTACTGTGGTGCCTTCATGGCAATTTGGTTTCCTGGCATTTTTGCGTGGATAGCGACAAGGGGATTTTGATGACAATTTGTGTTCCCTTTTCTTTTACCTTTTCCTAGTTCATGTGCCAGGATTTTGATGAAAATTTGTGTTTCCTTTTCTTTTAGCTTTCCCCAGTTTGTGTGCCACTATGTTTTGTAGATTCAACATGTGGGAAGTTTTGAAATGAAATTCAAATGCAATGGATATTTTGTTCAAATTAAAACCCCAAGTGGACCGACTCGAATCATATTGGGCAAGGACAAGAAAGAAGATGAGGCTGAGAGTCTACCATATTGGGCAACAACTAGAAGTAGGCGTGTATACCAGGGTCTGAGTGTTGGTAAGGGTAGGGTGGCAGGTAAATAAGAAGTTGTTGTGGTGCCTTTGTGGCAATTTGGTTGCCTAGTTTTTTTGCGTGGATAGCAACAAGGGGATTTTGATGACAATTTGTGTTCCCCTATTCTTTTATGCTACCCCATTCCATGCACTATAAATGTTTTGTAGATTCAACGTGTAGGAAGTTTTGAAATGAAATTCAAATGCAATGGAGATTTTGTTCAAATGAGAATTTGTGGTGAAATTACATTTGAGCCTGAAGCTTGTTGCTCCCTTGTCATATAAAAGGGAATTCAAGGCTCATTTGTAGGGAGAGAACTAATGAAAGCTCTAGCTAGGTTTTGAGATGAATATATGGGTAGAATCTATCCTCTGATGAGGAAGTGATATCTGTGGTGCCATTAGCTATTAAAACCCCAAGCGGACGGAATAGAATAGATAGCCTGTTTTGAGTTTTGGATGAATATATGCAAATTATCTTATTTGTATGTAGATATGACATATAAGCATGAATAAACGTATAATTATAATATATTTTCTCTCCTTATGTGGATTTGAGTGAATTTTGAATGAAATGTTAATGAAGTTGTCATTCTTCTCTTAAGAATTTGTTCAATTATGTGTCTATGTTTTTGCTTTGATTCAAGAAAATCAATTAAATGCTTAAATGGAGTCATAAGTTTACAATTATTTACAAAGGGTTTGATAAGTAGTAATATATCAGAGAATTAAGCTCCATAATGCAAGGTATTATATGAGTAGAATTAGCGGCACCTCTGGGGGTACACTCCCTTAGATGTCCGACACCATGTGGGGCCCTCTTAACCCAACCTCTCTCTCATTTCTGTAGCATTTCTTTAACCGCACCATTTCAAATCTATGTTTACGTAGTACTCCACCGTTGCAGTTTACACTTGCCATTCCCGTTCCCGTTCTCCTTCCATAGCTATTCGCATTTTCTGTTTCCACTTTACACATTTGCTCGGTCATTGGATTGGGGGATTTAGTCTTAATCCCACATTCGTTTCATTACATGAATTGTGGTGAGTGTTCCTTTTATCGTACTGAAGTGTCGATTCATTTTTCTTTGTTAGGAAATAGAAAGATTTATCTTTTCTTATTATAACTTTAATAATAATTTTTTTAAAAATATTATATGTATTTATAATATTTATTAATGTTAATTATATTTAATTATTTATTTTAATGAAAAATGTTTATTATTTTTTATTTAAAAATAATATTATTTTTATATTAGATGATTGACATTTAAATTAAATGAATTAAATGTGATGTTTTTTGAGATGTAGATGTTGATTATTTGAAGTGTTAAAAGATGTTTTGGACTTGATTTTATAAATGCTTTTAAATATGCGAATTAAGTGTTCTTTTCTTTGGTTCAAATATGTGTACAAAATAAAACTAGTCTACAAGCTTCAATCTATAATTCCAATAATCAACTAGTAAAAAATTAATTTTTGAAATTGATTTTTATGTTTTAACATTTACACTTTATTATGGATTGACAATGTTTACAAACATCATTTTGTTTTAAAGAAAAGGCGGTAAGCCTATATATTTATATATTAATATAATAAGAGTGAATATACATAGTATTACAAAATCTACTAAATTGTGAGGCTTGTGTTATCTTCATTTAGATCCCTAGATGGTCTTGAATAAATGTCTCAAAGTATTGCTTTGGTTCATATCCATGTCTGAGAAACCGAACTAGTGTGCAAATATAAATCTATACCATAAGAATCAACTAGCAAATAATTGATGTTTATAATTTAGTTGTGTTGATCTTCTAATATTTGAACCTCAATATAGATAGAAAGTGTTTAGTAACATTTTTAGGGAATGTGCTAAATTATGAGGATTTTGTTCTCCTCAATTAGAGCCCTAACCCTAACCAATTACATGACATAGGAATAATGATTAGAGACATGATGATAAATTAGAGACATGATGATATATGTTATGAGAAAATGTTATTACATTTCTCTCAATGAAAATGTTCTTTTGATAAATCCTCATTGTCCTAATAATCTTTGATCTTTTTAAATGCTTAAATGATTTTATTTAAGTAAAATACAACATGCAAATCAAGATAAACATGCATTAGGTAAGCTCACAATGATTAGTGGGAGGGTGCTGTCAAGATTTAAATTGAATTTAAATTTTAAATGTGTAGGGTTGATAATTACTCGTCAAGTTTGCACTAGTAGATCTTACAGGTAAGGGTAATGTCATGAGATTAATTCCACACCAAGAATGTCCCACTTGTAGACTTGTTATTGAACAAGACAATCTATTCAAAAGTTTAAAAATAGTAATGAAAAAGGGCATGAATATATTTTTTCTAAGATTGATGTGCATGTGAACTTCTATTATGGTGTATGTTAAAGTAAACAAGATATCAATGAGAGCTTATTTAAGTAATTTTAAATACTAAAAGATATAGATTTACTTAAATATATATAGTTTACAATTATATTCTCCTTCCGTAACTCACCAAAATCATACAAAATTTAAAAAATATGTAATGAATAACATATATCAAACATTTAAAATAAATATGAGAATTTTTTTGTTTAGTTGTGTATTTGTATCAATTTATATATATATATATTATTACTAAATTCTAGATAGATTCTTATTTTCTCAGTATTTGGAGATCATTATTTAGTTCCTTTTGTTATCCCTCAATTTCCTTATATAAAATTACACCTCTTTCAATGCAAAAGAGTCCATATCTAATCACTTGCTCAACCTAGATTTCATAGGCTTTTCCAAATAACTTATATTTGTTAAACCTTTCAATCACACAATTATCAATACATAATATCTCTAAATCATCAAAAACCAAAGGTCCATCCTAATGCATGTGTTAAAATATTTATTATTTTAATATAAGAAGTTAATATTTGCTAAAATTTAGTGTTGATAGGATCTTGCTAAAAATTGCTGCTATCAATTGAAAAATAGGATTCCAATGTTACCAACTCAAGGTCCCTATTCCAGGTTGTGCAGAAAAAAGAGCCTTTGATGGAAGGAGATCAAATAATTGCTTCAATAATATTTTATCTCCATCTAATCTTAATTGCATGAGTCCTTGAATGAGGAGTTGGTGAGATTCAAGCATAATTTGAGAAAATTGTAAATTAAGAAGATTCATGGTTTAAAAGTTAGGGCTAAAATAAATTGGCTAAAAAATGGAGATAAAGGCTTTGATTTCTTCTTTAATTATATAAAGGAGAAAAATGATAGGGAAGAAATTGGATCAATCTAGGTGAATAATCAACATATAAATGGTCTTTCTTTGGTTACAAATGAATTTCGATCTTTCTATTAAAATATTTTCTTTGTTGAAGATAGCAATGTGGACTATAAAAGATCCCAAGATCATTGTGCACAAGTCATCCCTAGGAAAATCAAAGAGGAAGACAATGATTGGCCTACTAGAGATATCTCTAAGGATGAGATTGTAAAGGATATTAGAATATATAAAAGGATAAATCTCCAAGTATAGATGGGCTTGCTACACAATTTTATAAATTTTTTACTTAAACTAAGATTAGGGTTGGGTTAAAGGTTCAATTAGGATAAGAATTAGTGTTAGGGGTTAGGATTAGAGTTCAACTATAGTTCAAAGTTAGGGTTATGGTACAATTAGGACTACTATTCAATAAGTGTTCCCTTAGGGTTATGATTAGAGTTATGAATATACAATTAGGGTTCAATTAGGGTTATGATTAGAGTTATGAATCTACAATTAGGGTTAAATTAATGTTCACTTAGGGTTTCTTTCTTGGGAGAAGTTTATTGTATGGTACATGTGTATTTTATAAAATTAATATGTCAAGAATTAGTTGTAGATAATACTACATGTGATTTTTCATATGGTATTAAATTGTAGATTAAAATTGATAATAGATTTCCTTCCTTCTTTTGCATTGTAAGCTACCATAATATATAGCCTTCAAATCCTATTCATATTTTGAGCTTTTCTAAACTATACAACATGACATCCAACAAATAAATTTGTTATGCATTTTTTCCAAGCACAAATCCTTAGAATTCTTAATGTGTTACTTAGGTTAATTGTTTATTGCAATAAATAAATACACACTAATATATATATTATTATGGATTTGAGGAAAATATTAAAATATTTATATATATATAGAAAAATTTAAATGCAAGGGATTCAAGTACATACCTTTGCTTTTTGTTAATGTTGATGAAGATACAAATGTTGATGAAGTTCAAATTTGATGACATGGTCTTCCTAAAACTAGAATATCTTTGTACTCTATGTGGCACTTGAAATTTTCTACAAAACTATAACTAACTCTACCTCAGTTGTACGACTTTGGTTCCTATTTTGCATCAATAAATATGAGCTTTGACATATGCCTCTAATCAGCATGTATGTACTTAAATGCTCAAAAATGGTTGGGAGTAGTGTTGAGATTGGTGTGGATCTTTGGGAGGTCAATGCTTCACCTTTGTATCTCTCCCTATAGATAGAGGTAGAGATGAATATATAGAATGAGAGAGAGGCAAAGGGATAAAAATAGATAGAGATATATAGAGAGATAGATGGAGAAATAAATATATAGAGATAGGGAGATGGGGATATATATATATAGATATATATATATAGAGAGAATATGGAAAGATAGTCTATATAAGGAGATATAGAGAGGGAGGAGAGAGAGAGAGATAAGTAGAGAAATATATTAATATTTTATTTTTTGAAAAATATGTAATTTTTAAACCATTTTCCTATATATTTAGTATTAAGATTTTTACATCTTTTAACAATTCAATAAATAATACAAATAAAATATAGTTAATAATTTAATTAACTAGCATACCTATATTAATTTAATGTATATGTAAAAACAAGCGAGAGTTATCTTTATCAAGATGCCCACAATGACTTGAAAAAATGCTTACATTTCATGAATATGGTGGAAAGCAATCAATTTGATTTCATTATTGTTTGTGTCATTGTTTATCTCAATTCCCATATATATAAGGGTACACATTGAAATTTGAAATCATACCAACTTGTCTATAACAACAATCAACCAAGAACAATAAATTTAAAAGCAAAAATGTTCATCAATCATTAGATTTAATATTGACAGCATCAAAGAAGTATATCATGACAAAATGGCATTAACTAACTTAGATATATCTGTTGAAAAGGACCTTTTTGTATAATGTGTGAAAACTTAACATCATCTTGTTTTTCATGCTTCAAAATGTTCAATTCTTTTGTTGTTACACCCATAATTTCTTCAGCCACTTCTTTAAAAGTTGTAATCCAAGTGAATGAAGTATGGTCTTCCACTTTGCATTGAAGTATATATTTATAATCACATTCAGGGAAAGTTTTATGCATGCCCGCAATACCACTAACCATTTTCATTAGTGTTTACGCCTTCTTTTCACGATTGCCTATCTCCAATTTTCAAAGGGGCATGTTGTATAACAGAGTACCATAATGAAAGAATGGAGTGGCTTTTATGTATCCAGCTAAGGTTTACCCAGAGTTGGCAGGAGTGATCTGTGTTGTGAGATCTGGGGTTGGGGAAAAAGCCAGGACAGGGTTGGGGTTCAATTACGGCTAGAGTTTAATTAGGGTTAGATTTCAATCAGAGCTAGAGTTTAATTAGGGTTAGGGTTCAATTAGGGTTAGGGTTAAGGTTATGGTTTGGGCTAAATCAGGGTTAGAGTGTAATTAGGATTAGGGTTTGGGTTCAATTAGGGTTAAGGGTTAAACTAGGATAAGGGTTAGGGTTAGAGTGTAATTATGATTAGAGTTTGGGTTTAATTAGGGTTAAATTAGCATTAGATTAGAATTAGGTTTAGCATTAGGATTATGGTTAAGGTTCACTTAGGGAGGGTTAGGGTTAGAGTTAGGGTATAATTAGGGTTAAAGATAGGGATAAGCTATATTTAGGGTTAGGGTTGAAGGTTAGGGTTAGTGAAAGAATTGGTGTTAGAAATAGGCTTATGGTTAAGGTTAGGGCTAGCATTAGTGTTAGGCCTTGGGTTATAAAACACTAAATGTAACCTTAATCCTAATGCTAATCCTAAACATAATCCTATTAAACTATTCTTCATGCTAACCCCAAACCTAACATTAACTATTAACCCTAAACTTGACAACAAACCTAAATGTAACCTTAATCTTAATGCTAACCCTAACCCTAATTTTGATGTGAACCCTGACCCTCATCATAATGTTAACCATATTTCTAACCCTAACTATATCTATAGCCCTAATCCTAACCTAAACCCTAACCCTAACTATATCTCTTAACCCCAACCTAACCATAATCCTAACCCTAAACTTGATCCAAAACATAACTATAACCCTAATCTTGATAACCTTAACCCCAATTATTACCCCAACCCTAACTATATATATTAACCCTAAACTTGGCCCTAAACCTTATTGTAACCCTAATCCTCATGCTAACGCGAACCTTAATCCTAAGCTTATCTTGATGATAACCCTAACCCTAATTTTGATGCAAATAATGTCTGTAATGCCCCGCCACGAGACCCTAGGGGAAGTTGCAAACTACAAACAATTTCACAACAATTTTTTTTTTATACAAAATACAATTACAAGATGATTACAACACAAGCCAACAATCCCCTAAGGTCCCGAGACAAAGATTAATTAATTCACCAATTATAACAACATGCATGAAATGAAATATAACAACATTCACTTAACTAATTAAAGCACATACATTCCATACATGAGATTTTCATTAATACCATGAGATCCTTCATGGTTACCAAAGACAAAAGTTATATAATTACAATTACATCTCTCATTCCTAGAATGAGGTAAATCGATAACATGATTGTTTATTACAATTTCCACCTCGATAAAAATGAGGGGTACATAAAATACAAAAGCAACTAGCATAAATGAAACCAAGGTAGCAACTGGAATCCCATGAGCTCTCCAACATGAAAGTCTCATCCACATAAGCCAATGCCAAAACAACAGAGTATGGTGCACATTCCACCCAACCATGTGATACCCGAAGGCTCACCCCCCATGCTAGGAGATAGTAACAAGGGTTTTAGGTAAAGACCAACAACCTCTAAACATAAGCAACATGACTCAACTGAACAAGGATACGAACAAGACATCACATGACATATAGGTTACAATGCTTCTAGATTTTAAATACATGAACACATCATGAATACAGACATAATGCTGACTTAAGAGAAGTGTCATCACAATGTCACATGGGATATCCTAGCAAGTCTTCCTAGGTCTCGGCCCCCATCTCGGGATATCCTGGTAACCTCTAACGACTCCCGGCCCCTCATGCAAACCAATGCGGAATCAGTTACCTTTCGAAGGGACAAGATAATGATCTTGCCATTCCAAGCCTTCTCGTCTCATCCAAAGCCTATACAAGCACTTGTGTCCACGAGCGAGGAAAAAATAATCTTTTAAAATGTTGGTACCACCTATGCTAATTAATTGGTTTAAGTTTTCACTGAATTATCCAACTTACATTGAGATCTCCTGGCACCACTTTGTGTGCTGGCCCTCAATGCAAGCCACTTCTCTAAGACAACACATGGAACTATGCCACCACCAAAGGATACTCAAGTGCAACCTAGGGATAATGAATCCCTAAACACGACATGAAGTCAACCTATCCTGTCCAAGATAACTGGGTTTAATTGGACACGTTTAACGCACTACCTGAGGTTAACCAGTGTTGACCGACATAACAACCACCCAAAACACATAAAAGAGAGTCCCATTTGGAAGACTTACATAACACTGACTAGATTGCCCCACACCAAGAACAAACGCCCCATGACAAAAGAAAGCATTACAGGTAATTTAAACTCATCTATGTTAGGATTTCTTAAATCCAATTCACTCAATGACATAGTGCACTAATCAATGTAAATAAACATATTCTTTGCACAATCACATAAGGGTTTGAATGTTCGTTTAATTCTTATTGGCGCAATACACACAATGTCAAAAAAATAAACAATTTATCTTTGCTAACCAATGATTTTCCATAAACCAATTTCCATCTATCTCTTAACAAATAAATCATTATAATTTAAATACTTTATCTCCTTTAAGAACATAATTCACATTTAAATATACATTTATATTTATTAAACAACTATGAAATCGAATAAACATGTATATATATAAAAATATACTTGCTGTATATATCTATATATATAATTACACATATATATTAATTATATTTTAATTATTAAATAAAATAATAAATACCAATTTTATATTAATATATATATATTAAATATAAAATATATAATATTAAATATATCATATATTTTATATTTAATATACATATAACAATAAAAAAGAAACGCATTTAATATGAACCCCAAAGCAAAATCAAACAAGGGTTTACGGCAGGGCTGAGCCCTGCCTTAACAGAGCACGCAGCCCCCATTGATGGGGGCGGCGGCCTGTGTGGGCAGCGTCGGCGCTGCCTCCATAGGCCGCCGACGCCACCAATGGGGCTGCGTGGGGGTAGAAACCCCTTCCCATTTCCTTCGCCAAAAAAAAAATAGCGATTCCGTTTTGCGAATTTCGCACAACTTTGACTAGTAAAAAAAATATCTCTAGTAAAAACCAGAATGTGAATTTTCAGATTTATCATAAATATATATATTTATATATATGTATATATGTACATATACAATTTGGGTATGTATATATATATATACATATATGTAAATATATATCCAAATTTGCAACTCAAAAAAGACAAAAACATAGATTTTCTTCATACCTAGATTGGGCAAATGATCATTCCCAACATTTGAAATGAAAATGAAAACAATAGATTTAATCAACCTAAAATGGAGGTTTCCCTTTCTTTTTTTTTTAAATTCAAGAAAGTTTTCACCACACACAGCAATCTAACAATATTTTGCATTGAAATAACCATGTTTTCACAATATTTTTGGAGGATTTTGATTCAAATTTGAATGAAGTTTTTGATGGGTTTATCATCTAATTCTCAATTTTGAAACTTGAAATTTTTTAAAACAACTTCTACATGATTTTCAACATAAACAAAAATTGCATAAGGATTAAACCAAGCACCTTGTGTTTTCTCCAACTTGAAGCCTTTCAATGGAGGTTGCTCTTCTTCAAAATTTCTTCAACAAATCCTCCAAACACACCTTCTTCCAGGAATTTCTCCAAGCTCTTACAAGTTCTTCTTGCTCTCCAAAATTTTTATCCAATTATGAAAAAAGATCATTAAAAAAAAAGAATTCATTTTCCTTATGCCCTTCTCCAAAAATGTCAAACCCCTAATTTTGTCACCCACCAAAAGTTATTGCAATTTAGATATTTTTTTGGATATTTTCATTTTTTTTGGAAATTAATAAAACAACTTTATTTTCCTTTTCAAATGCATAATAATCATTTAAAACAAAATTCCATTTACCCCACAATGATAACTAAATTCACTTTATTTCGCAAAATTGAATCCAACTATTACATTTAAAACAAATCATTTTTAATTTTATTCTATAACAAGAGGAATGCAAGACAATTTCTATTTTATTTTATTTTATATATATATATTTTTGATTTTCCACAATATCTAATAATGCTAACACCCTTGAACTAATTTAATTAATCAACAATAAATCTAATTCATGATTAGATCTTTTTATTGATTGAATTAAATTAGTCAATTAATTAATAAGCACCCTTTTATGAATTTTGGCAATAAAATTAAATAAAGCAAACACCATTTCACTAGGAAATTTAAATCATGCAAGCAAGGAGAGACGAGATGACAGGACAAATAACTTATCCCAACTGACAACCCGACGACCCACTATGGCTAGGGTGATGTCACGACACCGAAACCCAAGCTACTATCTCCCAATAGTTTTCCGTTGAACAAGGGACATGCTCAGACCTACGAAATCAGGTGGAGTCAATGTCCTGTACCTATATCCTGCACACAACACGAATGTCGAACATGGATACATATATATATATAAATATCAAAGCACACCGTGAAGAGGAAATTGCAGAATCACAGGGCACTCACGTGCGAGTGATGTGATCCCGTCCCCTTCACCAATACAATATCGCTAACTGACGCCTCTAATCATCAATGGTATAATCAAAGCATAAGCATCAATAATTCACCTACTTGCTAATTTAATCCACAACATGAAATAATAATATCTGATTAAAGTACTATCACATCAAAACATAATGTTTACATCGCTTAACAATTAGCGGTCAAAAGTAACCAAGTTTATAACCAACGTGCTAACAAGGCAAAATATACATAACGAACACTATTCAATCAAAAGAACAAAATGGAGGGGTGTTACAATGTCTGTCATCCTAATATTAACCCTAACCCCAATCCTAACTATATATTAACTCTAAGCCTAACCCTAACTATATCTCTAGACCTAACCCTAACCTTAACTATATCTCTTAACCTTAACCCTAACCATAATCCTAACTAAATATTGATGATATAATATTTTTTATTATAATATTATAAATATACTAAAAATATATTTATATATTTTAACTTAACATTTAAATATTAAATTATATATATTATTTTCTAAAATTGAATTACAAATATTATACTATCATATTATAATATATTAATTATTATAATAATTTAATATAAAATATATAAATATAAAAATAATTTATTTAAGATATTACATGTATATAACCCTAACCCTAATTTTAATGAGAACAAATAGGGATAAAGTTCCCTCATCCTAGCTGCATCTTCCCAAGTGGATGATGAGTCATCCCTAGGATCCCATTGGATCCTAACTTGATCAATATCTCACCCTCGAAGAGTAAGCATTCTGCACTCCACCACAGCCATGGGCTCCAAAGCCAGCTGCCCATCCTCTACCTACAAAGCATTCCAATCAAGGACATGAGAAATGTCTGGATGGTATGGCCGAAGAACTGATACATGAAATATGTCGTGCACATGCGAGAGACTAGGCAGTAAAGCAAGATGGTAAGCAACATGACCAATCTTGTCGAGAATCTCGAAGGGTCCAACAAAGCGAGGTGCCAACTTAGAGCCTTTTCCATAACGGATTGGACTCTTTCGTGGACGCACACGCAAGAAGACTCTATCGCCTATGGAAAACTGATGGTCCACTCTATGCACATCTGCATACTTCTTCTGCGTATCCTACGCTGCCACCAAGTGCTCTCTAATCCTATCCACCTGCTACTCCATATCATGCAACATCTTAGGGCCCAAAGTTACCCTATCCTCTAGCCAATCCCAACTCAAAGGAGTGCAACATGGTCGCCCATACAATGCCTAGAATGGAGCCATACCGATAGAACTCTGAAAGCCATTATTATAGGAAAACTCTACCAAATAGAGATAGTCCTCCCATTGTGTTTGCTGGTCCATTACATACATACACAACATGTCTTCGAGGATCTGATTGACCCTCTCAGTCTGTCCATCTGTCTCTGGGTGGTAAGCTGAACTGAAGTTCAATTGTGTTCCCATCGCATGCTGTAATGACGTCGATAGAGTTGAGGTGAACACTGGATCCCTGTCAGAGATAATTCGACGTGGAATACCATGCAACCTCACTATATCCTCCATGAACATTCTAGCTACGGATGATGCGGTATAGGAAGAGCGTATAGGTGAGAAGTGTGCTTCCACTGTCACCATAATTGTGTCATGCCGTCTCAAAGAGTTAGGTAAACCAACAATGAAATCCAATGAGATTATATCCCATTTCCATTATGGTACTAAATGTGACTACAAAAGCCCTACTGGATGCTGGTTTTCGGATTTTACCTGCTGACACTCAAGACATCTCGATACAAAATCTGCAATATCTCGCTTCATCCCTGGCCAAAAATATAACTGACGCAAATCTGCATACATCTTCTTTACCCCTGGATGGGTTGAATAAGGTGCATGATGTGCTTCAGTCATGACCAAAGCGCGAAGCTCACATGATGGGGGAACGTATATGCATCCCATGTGTCTCAATATCTCATCAGCATCAAGAGAGTATCCTGAATATCTACCCTCAAGGGGTCTTTCTGCCTCTATTACCGATCTAACATCCTGATACCAACTGTCGGCTGGGAGGGTAGAAAGAATCTGACTCTGCAAATCAACAATAAGAGTCAACTCAGATATCTCATGCCTTCACCTAATGAGGGCATCTACAACCACATTCTCCTTCCCTTGGATATACTTCACCTCGAAGTCATATTCACAGAGAAACTCCATCCATCGCCTTTGCCTAGCATTAAGGTTAGGTTGTGTGAAGATATATTGAAGGCTCCTATGATCACTATGTAGCTCAAACCTATGCCCAAGAAGAAAGTGCCTCCATCTCGTCAATGCATGAACCACTACCGCCAACTCCAGATCATGGGTAGGATAGTTTAGCTCATGATCCTTGAGCTTCTGTGACTCATACGCAATGACACAACCCTCCTGCATAAATACTGCACCTAATCCCTCCAAAGATGCATCTGTATAAACTACAAAGTCCCCAATAGGATCCGGTATCGTAAGTATAGGTGCACTGGTCAACTTCCCCTTAAGACACTGAAAGGCCATCTCACACTTCTCAGACCACTCAAACCTCTTTCCTTTCCTCTGAAGGGAGGTGATAGGATGACCTAGCCTCAAAAAATCCTGCACAAATCTCCTTTAATAACCCGCTAGCCCCATGAAGCTATGTATCTCTGCCACATTCATGGGCGCAGGACAATCTAGGATCGCTTGGATCTTTGTAGGATCCACTGAAATATTCTCTCGAGAGATCACATGACCAAGGTATTAGACCTTAGTCCTGAAGAATTCACACTTCGAAAAGTTAGCATATAGCTGATTATCTCACAAGCACTGTAATACCTGTCGCAAGTGCTTCTCATGTTCCTCCATTGTTCTAGAGTATACCAAAATATCATCTAGGAACACAAGAACAAACCTGTCAAGGTATGTACAAAATACCCCATTCATAAGACTCATGAACACTGAGGGTGCATTCGTCAAACCAAATGGCACGACGGTAAACTCATAGTGACCATACCGCATTCGGAATGCGGTCTTATAAATATCTGACTCGAAGATTCGAAGTTGATGATACCCTAACTTGAGATCAATCTTCAAAAAGATGGTAGCACCCTTGATCTGATCAATAGATCGTTAATCCTAGGAAGAGGATACCAATTTTTGATGGTCACTTTGTTCAACTGTCGGTAATCAATGCATAACCGAAGTGAACCATCCTTCTTCTTTACGAAGATGATAGGTGCTCCCCATGGAGAAACACTAGGGTGAATAAAACCTTTCTCTAGCAATTCCTCAAGCTGTAACCAAAGCTCTTTCAGCTCCTGGGTAGTCATGTGATAGGGAGCTCATGAAATGGGCTTTGATCTAGGTACCAAGTCTATCTTGAAGTCAATGTCCCTCTGAGGAGGCATCCCTGGAATCTTGTCTGGAAAGACATCGGAAAACTCCTGAAGGATGGGGTGACTATCAAGAGAAACCTTCTCTTCTCCACCTCCTAGACCCAAATCATCCACAATAACAGTGAACAATTGGCAACCGTACCGCAAACACTTTCTCAACTCCATAGCTGAGATGATCCTCAAGGAGATCGGCCTCTGAACCCCCACTACCTCTATCTCTCTACCAGATGTCCCAATGCATCTAATTGACTTACGTTGACAATCGATGACTACACTATGAGCCTCTAGCCAATCCATTCCTATGACTATGTCATAGGAACCCAATGGAATAACACGAAGGTCCAAGGTAGTCTGGAGAGGTCCAACCTCTAACCTACACTCTAGCACAAGGGAAAGGGATGCAAATTTTACACCCAAAGCTAACTCTACTTGCCACCTATCGACTTGCTTTACCACATCTAGTCTACATCGCGCCATGACCGATGAAGAAACAAAGGAATCAGATGCTCCAAAATCAAATAAAATAGAAACTGGGTTACCCCCCAACATACCATAAGCCTCAACCACTGTACCCTGGTGCTCTGCCTGGCGGTTGTCAACTGCTGCAAATACTCGATGCCCACAGCCTGCATCTCCTACAATCGGCTCTGACGCTGCTGGTCCCTGAGAATAACCTGATGGACCCTTATTGGGACACATCCTCGCTATGTGACCCTATTGGCCACATGCAAAACATCCAGTGCCTCTACCGAAGCCCCTGCCTGCTGGTGGTGCGCTAGACTACTGTGCACTACCCCTGAAAGAAGAATGAGAACTCTGCGCTGGCTGCTTAGAGTTGAAGCGTCTCATGCACCTCCAACTCCTATCCCACTGCCTCTGCTGGAAACCCTTCCGTTTCCCCTAGGAACCCTGTTGCTGCTGCTGACCACTCTAAGACAGACCCTGTTGAGCTCTAGAAGGTGCACCTCCCTGAGGTTGACCCCCTCAAGCACTAGTCCCAGCTACTGCACCACTGCCCACTTGCACTCCTACATGACCACCTAAGGCCATCGCTAGGTTCTCCTCAATGAGCCTGGCCTTGTCGACCACCACCTCCATGGTCCTGGGTTCAAAAACCCACACTACACCACTGATACAGGTATTTAAGCCCCTGAGAAAATGTTGTACCAACATGCCCTCGTCATCACCTATGCCTGCATACTGTTTGAGCTCATAGAAATGATGCTCATACATCTCTACTGACATAGTCATCTGTCGAAGGGTGTGGAACTCATCCCCTCGATGCCGCCTCCAATGCTCGGAAAGGAATCTAGCCCGAAACTGCTCTAGGAACAACTCCCAAGAATCTGTACCAATATCCAAATGGAGCTTCTGCTCCTCTAATCTCCACCAAGTGGAGGAAAATCCCCTCAAGTGCATGATAGCGCACCTAGCTCGAGTGTTGCTCCCATATGGGTGCATAGGAAAACACCTAGTCAAGTCAATGAGCCATGTCTCTGACTCCAAACCACTGCCTGATCCATTGAAGGTGGGTGGCCGTGCTCTAAGAAAATCCCTCATATGGGCTGCTACCTTTGAATCATAGTGAACTGGTGCCTCTCTCTCTCTAACCACCACTAGCTCTACCTCCTGCCTAGGCCCAAGGTGGGGAAGGGTCTCCTCTAACAATTGACGCAACTGAGTGTCTTCGATCCTGGGTGGATCTGGATTCTGATTGCCATCTCCCTGAATATTCTGAGAAGCCTGTTGCTCCTCACGGTCAGAGACAAGTGGATCATGTGGAGGTGGGTCTTGTTGTTCCTCAATGCATCTGCCTAAATGGCCACATCTACGACCCCCTCCTCTTCCACGCCTAGGAGGCATTATCCTATACAGACACAAAAAAGGCATTAAGCACAAAACACAAATAAAATCCACACAACTAGAAGCTTAATGGGCTCATCATAATCCCAGAGTACCCAGTGTTTAAACCTAGGCTCTGATATCATGTGTAATGCTCCGCCACGAGACCCTAGGGGAAGTTGCAAACTACAAACAATTTCACAACAATTTTTTTTTTATACAAAATACAAGTACAAGATGATTACAACACAAGCCAACAATCCCCTAAGGTCCCGAGACAAAGATTAATTAATTCACCAATTATAACAACATGCATGAAATGAAATATAACAGCATTCACTTAACTAATTAAAGCACATACATTCCATACATGAGATTTTCATTAAGACCATGAGATCCTTCATGGTTACCAAAGACAAAAGTTATATAATTACAATTACATCTCTCATTCCCAGAATGAGGTAAATCGATAACATGATTGTTTATTACAATTTCCACCTTGATAAAAATGAGGGGTAAATAAAAAACAAAAGAAACTAGCATAAATGAAACCAAGGTAGCAACTGGAATCCAACGAGCTCTCCAACATGAAAGTCTCGTCCACATAAGCCAATGCCAAAACAATGGAGTATGGTGCACGTTCCACCCAACCATGCGATACCCAAAGGCTCACCCCCCATGCTAGGAGATAGTAACAAGGGTTTCAGGTCAAGACCAACAACCTCTAAACATAGGCAACATGACTCAACTGAACAAGGATACAAACATGACATCACATGAGATACAGGTTACAATGCTTCCAGATTTTAAATACATGAACACATCACGAATACAAACATAATGCTGACTTAAGAGAAGTGTCATCACAATGTTGCATGGGATATCCTGGCAAGTCTTCCTAGCTCCCGACCCCCATCTCGGGATATCCTGGTAACCTCTAACAACTCCCGGCCCCTCATGCAAACCAATGCAGAATTAGTTATCTTTCGAAGGGACAAGATAATGATCTTGCCATTCCAGGCCTTCTCGTCTCATCCCAAGCCTATACAAGCACTTGCGTCCATGAGCAAGGAAAAATTAATCTTTTTAAATATTGGTACCACCTATGCTAATTAATTGGTTTAAGTTTTCACTGAATTATCCAACTTACATTGAGATCTCCTGGCACCACTTTGTGTGTCGGCCCTCAATGCAAGCCACTTCTCTAAGACAACACGTGGAACTATGCCACCACCAAAGGATACTCAAGTGCAACCTAGGGATAATGAATCCCTAAACACGACATGAAGTCAACCTATCCCGTCCAAGATAACCGGGTTTAACTGGACACGTTTAACGTACTACCTGAGGTTAACCAGGGTTGACCGACATAACAACCACCCAAAACACATAAAAGAAAGTCCCATTTGGAAGACTTACATAACACTGACTAGATTGCCCCACACCAAGAACAAATGCCCCATGACAAAAGAAAGCATTACAGGTAATTTAAACTCATCTATGTTAGGATTTCTTAAATCCAATTCACTCAATGACGTAGTGCACTAATCAATGTAAATAAACATATTCTTTGCACAATAACATAAGGGTTTGAATGTTCGTTTGATTCTTATTGGTGCAATACACACAATGTCAAAAAAATAAACAATTTATCTTTGCCAACCAATGATTTTCCATAAACCAATTTCCATCTATCTCTTAACAAATAACTCATTATAATTTAAATACTTTATCTCCTTTAAGAACATAATTCACATTTAAATATACATTTATATTTATTAAACATCTACGAAATTGAATAAACATGTATATATATAAACATATACTCACTCTATATATCTATATATATAATTACATATATATTAATTATATTTTAATTATTAAATAAAATAATAAATATCAATTTTATATTAATATATATATATATTAAATATAAAATATATAATATAAAATATATCATATATTTTATATTTAATATACATATAATAATAAAAAAAGAAACGCATTTAATAGGAACCCCAAAGCGAAGTCAAACAAGGGTTTACGGCAAGGCCGAGCCCTACCTTAACAAAGCATGCAACCCCCATTGATGGGGGCGGCGGCCTGTGTGGGCAGCGTCGGCGCTGCCTCCACAGGCCGCTGGCACCACCAATGGGACTGCGTGGGGGTAGAAACCCCTTCCCATTTCCTTCGCCAAAAAAAAATGGCGATTCCGTTTTGCAAATTTCGCACAACTTTGACTGGTAAAAAAATATATCTCTGGTAAAAACCAGAATCTGAATTTTTGGATTTATCATAAATATATATATTTATATATATGTATATATGTACATATACAATTTGGGTATGTATATATATATACATATATGTAAATATATATCCAAATTTGCAACTCAAAGAAGAAAAAAACAAAGATTTTCTTCATACCCAGATTGGGCAAATGATCATTCCCAACATTTGAAATGAAGATGAAAACAATAGATTTAATCAACCTAAAATGGAGGTTTCCCTTTCTTTTTTTTTAAATTCAAGAAAGTTTTCACCACACACAGCAATCTAACAAGATTTTGCATTGAAATAACCATGTTTTCACAATATTTTTGGAGGATTTTGATTCAAATTTGAATGAAGTTTTTGATGGGTTTATCATCTAATTCTCAATTTTGAAACTTGAAAAATTTTAAAACAACTTCTACATGATTTTCAACATAAACAAAAATTGCATAAGGATTAAACCAAGCACCTTGTGTTTTCTCCAACTTGAAGCCTTTCAATGGAGGTTGCTCTTCTTCAAAATTTCTTCAACAAATCCTCCAAACACACCTTCTTCCAGGAATTTCTCCAAGCTCTTACAAGTTCTTCTTGCTCTCCAAAATTTTTATCCAATTATGAAAAAAGATCATTAAAAAAAAAGAATCCATTTTCCTTATGCCCTTCTCCAAAAATGTCAAACCCCTAATTTTGTCACCCACCAAAAGTTATTGCAATTTAGATATTTTTTTGGATATTTTCATTTTTTTTGGAAATTAATAAAACAACTTTATTTTCCTTTTCAAATGCATAATAATCATTTAAAACAAAATTCCATTTACCCCACAATGATAACTAAATTCACTTTATTTCGCAAAATTGAATCCAACTATTACATTTAAAACAAATCATTTTTAATTTTATTCTATAACAAGAGGAATGCAAGACAATTTCTATTTTATTTTATTTTATATATATATATTTTTGATTTGCCACAATATCTAATAATGCTAACACCCTTGAACTAATTTAATTAATCAACAATAAATCTAATTCATGATTAGATCTTTTTATTGATTGAATTAAATTAATCAATTAATTAATAAGCACCCTTTTATGAATTTTGGCAATAAAATTAAATAAAGCAAACACCATTTCACTAGGAAATTTAAATCATGCAAGCAAGGAGAGATGAGATGACAGGACAAATAACTTATCCCAACTGACAACCCGACGACCCACTATGGCTAGGGTGATGTCACGACACCGAAACCCAAGCTACTATCTCCCAATAGTTTTCCGTTGAATAAGGGACATGCTCAGACCTACGAAATCAGGTGGAGTCAATGTCTTGTACCTGTATCCTGCACACAACACGAATGTCAAACATGCATACATATATATATATATATATAAATATCAAAACACACCGTGAAGAGGAAATTGCAAAATCACAGGGCACTCGCGTGCGAGTGATGTGATCCCGTCCCCTTCACCAATACAATATCGCTAACTGACGCCTCTAATCATCAATGGTATAATCAAAGCATAAGCATCAATAATTTACCTACTTGCTAATTTAATCCAGAACATGAAATAATAATATCTGATTAAAGTACTATCACATCAAAACATAATGTTTACATCGCTTAACAATTAGCGGTCAAAAGTAACCAAGTTTATAACCAACGTGCTAACAAGGCAAAATATACATAACGAACACTATTCGATCAAAAGAACAAAATGGAGGGGTGTTACAATGTCTGTCATCCTAATATTAACCCTAACCCCAATCCTAACTATATATTAACTCTAAGCCTAACCCTAACTATATCTCTAGACCTAACCCTAACCTTAACTATATCTCTTAACCTTAACCCTAACCATAATCCTAACTAAATATTGATGATATAATATTTTTTATTATAATATTATAAATATACTAAAAATATATTTATATATTTTAACTTAACATTTAAATATTAAATTATATATATTATTTTCTAAAATTGAATTACAAATATTATACTATCATATTATAATATATTAATTATTATAATAATTTAATATAAAATATATAAATATAAAAATAATTTATTTAAGATATTACATGTATATAACCCTAACCCTAATTTTAATGCAAACCTTGTCTCTCATGGTAATATTAACTCTAACCATAACCCTAACTATATATTAACTCTAACCCTAACCCTAACTATATCTCCAGACCTAATCCTAACCTTAACTATATCTCTTAACCTTAACCCTAACCCTAATCCTAACTAAATATTGTTGATATAATATTTTTATTATAATATTATAAATATACTTAAAATATATTAATATATTTTAACTTAACATTTAAATATTAAGTTATATATATTATTTTTTAAATAATATTACAAATATTATACTATCATATTATAATATATTAATTATTATAATTATTTAATATAAAATATATAAATATAAAAATAATTTATTAAAGATATTACATGTTGTGTTGCAATTGCTACTAGCATATATATATTTAATAATATATATAAAATATGCCGAGAGATATCCTTCTCGAGGCGCCTATTTTTTAAATCAATTTCTCACATAAAAGTGCAATAGGCACCTTAGAGAAGGATATCTCTCAGTGTATTTTATATATATTATTAAATATATACTATCATATATATATATATATTATTTTAATAATATATATAAAAAACGCTGAGAGATATCCTTCTCAAGGTGCCTATTCAATTTTTATAATAAAAATTTGATTAAAAATTAGGTGCCTCAAGAAGGATATCTCTCGGCGTATTTTATAAATATTATTAAAATAATATATATATATGCTAGAAAGAAGTTCACAGGCAACAT